>NDXB01017392.1:246623-269272 GCA_002631895.1 Agapornis roseicollis | reverse complement strand
CCCCCCCCCCCCCCCCAGTAAATTATCTCATCATATTAAAATATGCAAAAATAAGCAAACAACAAACCTGATCACTCCACGCACAATACAGGTTACATATGAAACTCCATTTGTGATTGATCATGCAGTCCAAAATCTTAAACTGGGCCATGTCTTGCTATAGCGCAGACTGCTGCTGTACTCTGACTCAGCTTTTGTCCTAGTGATCCTAGAGGATATGAGAGCTATGCAGTAATGACATTCAGGAGCAAGGACCTTCCTTCCTGTTCAGGCTCCCTTCCCACCCCAACTATGTGTCAACTCAACAAGATAAACTGACAGTACTGCATAACATTCTTCAAAATAATACTTCCGAAGCTGCCAAATTATGTACTCTTGGGAAAAAGAAATGGGAAGTAAGAACATCCTAAGAAATCTCACTAAAGCAAACACAGAAAGGCACTCTCAAACTGTGCTTGTTTCCCCCCACTTCATTTCTGCAGCGGCTGCAACCAGTTCAAATATCCACAATTTAGTGCAAGAATTTATATCGTACAAATCTTAATCTTGCTTAAGCAGAGTTGTGATGATGGCTTCTATGTTTTCACGAGATTCAAAAGCTTCGGGTTCCTATTTTAAACACAGCATGAGCATGTCTAAATATGAGCAACTTTTCAAAAATCAGAACTTCCTAGTTTTCACAGAAATTGTATGGGTTCATCTTCTTCAGGTTCTTAAATGACAGAGTACTGTTAGCACTGCACAGAAATGCTGTTTTTTGTAATGAAGGACAACAGCCATACTGATAGAGAAATGGAACTGGAACACCAGAGACACCCTGAAAATCTGCAGAAATACTGGAAGAGCTTCTTCCTTTACATATTTCTTTTATTGCAATCTGCAAGCAACCATCTTATTTCAGCATGTGCCTCATATTCTGCATCTTGACTGCCTACCTTGTATTCCCTTGTCCCCTTCAAAGGTGAGATTCAGAAGTACAGGAAATGTGCCTCCACAGAAACATACACAGTTTATCTGATGATTAAATTAACTATTAACTAGTCACAATAATCCGCAGTTTAAACACCACAATTAACAAATAAATGCTTCAGAAAGAGAGACACAAGGCTTTATCTAACAGGTATAATTCATAGAATCACAGAATAGTTAGGGCTGCCATCCAGAGGGACCTTGACACGCTTGTGAGGTGGACTGATACCAACCTCGTGAAGTTTAACCATGCCAAGTGCAAGGTCCTACACCTGGGTTGGAGCAATCCCAGGCACAGCTACAGGTTGGCAAAGGGGAGATTCAGAGCAGCCCTGAAGAGAAGGACTTGGGGGTCGTGGTCGATGAGAACATGAACATGAGCTGGCTTCAGTGTGCGCTTGCAGCCCAGAAAGCAACCGTATCCTGGGCTGCATCAAAAGGAGCGTGACCAGCAGGTCGAAGGAGGTGATCCTGCCCCTCTACTCTGCACTCGTGAGATCTCACCTGCAGTATTGTGTGCAGTTCTGGTGTCCTCAACATCAAAAGGACATGGAGCTGTTGGGACAAGTCCAGAGGCGGGCCACGAGGATGATCAGGGGACTGGAGCATCTCCCATACGAAGACAGGCTGAGAGAGTTGGGGCTGTTCAGCATGGGGAAGAGGAGACTGCGTGGAGACCTCATAGCAGCCTCCAGTTCCAGATCATCAAGTTCCAACCCCCTGGCATGGGCAGGGACACCTCACACTGAACCGTGACACCCAAGGCTTCGTCCAACCTGGCCTTGAACACCGCCAGGGATGGAGCACTCTCAACTTCCCTGGGCAACCCATTCCAGTGCCTCACCACTCTCACAGGAANGACACCTCACACTGAACCGTGACACCCAAGGCTTCGTCCAACCTGGCCTTGAACACCGCCAGGGATGGAGCACTCACAACTTCCCTGGGCAACCCATTCCAGTGCCTCACCACTCTCACAGGAAAGAATTTCTTCCTTATATCCAATCTAAACCTCCCCTGTTTAAGTTTTAACCCATTACCCCTTGTCCTGTTCAAAATAACTTAAAAGCGATAATGGCTTTAAACTGAAAGAGGGTTAATTTAGGTTAGATATTAGGCAGAAGTTCTTTACTATGAGGATGGTGAGGCACTGGAACAGGCTGCCCAGAGGACTTGTGGATGGCCCACCCCTAGAAGTGTTTACGGTCCCTTTCAACCCAAACCATCATATGATTCTGTGAAAACTAAAATGTGTTATTTGTTGAAAATGTGTTTGAGATACCAAACATTTCTCTACTGAGAGAAGGAACCCAAACCTTCTCACATGAAGCCAACAAACAAGCAGAGACAGTCCTGCAGAAAATAAGCATCAGGGTCCCCTCATTCCTAGGCTCAGCTGTTCCTTCAGTAACAGCAGAATAACGATAACACAGGAGATGAGACATGTATAAGAAAGACAGCTTTCTGTTCACATCAGCAATGATACCTTTTCTATCTTGAGAAAGGACTGAGAAACAGCTACAGGAACAGGTGGTAAATTCACTCTTGGGTTCAGTAATAGCCAAACAACTGAAAAGAGCTCCAAATGTTAAAGAAACTCTGTGCTATCAAAGCAGACTGGAAATAAAACAAACTTGTACACAAGGGTCAAACAAATGGAATGGCCAAACAGCAGCTTGTAACTTTGAAACAGTTATACAGGTAAGGCCTCATTTCTTTTAACCAAACCAAACAAAAAATCTTGTCCTAGTTTCTCATCCCAAGGGCTCTGGGACTAAATGCCAGAGACCAAGCCAACCCCTTCCTTTCTCACCAATGTAAGCAGCCTGCAAATTTCCTCAACAGTTGTGTGCAACAAATCTATTCTGGTTCATTTTAAGATGTACATAGCAGAGATTCTCCATTATCCTTACAACGCCTTATTACAAAAAAGGGAGAACAGCAGTATCAGTGCAACACAGCACAAAATGCATGTGGCCTCAGAAGAAGCACTTAAAGAAGGGAATTAAAGATCTTGAGGTATTAAAACAATAAAATCTCTTTGTACAAGTTAAATGGTCTGCACTGAAGCAGCCAGTGCTGACGAGGGGCTAGAAGAAATGTCCTGCTTAGCAACTATTACTAGGTGGAACAGATAAACTTCCTCACAACAGACATCATAACTATGCAAGACTAAGAAATCTTGGAAAGGGAGGATGTTTGGGAAGGTCTTACTGCAGAGAATGTTATTGCAGAGATGCTGGAGCAGAATGAGACTGAGAAGTCTCCAGGACAGCAATGCTGGAATGAGGAAGGACCTGGCACCCTGCAGGACCAGCAGCAGGGATGCTGGCAAAACATGTGGGGCAGCCTACACACAGCTAGATAACCAGCCTGCTGCACATTATTTGCCCTGTGGAAAAATGCTGTCATCAACTAAGTAAGGCAGAGGGAAAAAGGGAAAGGAGAAGAAAATTAAAAAACTGCTGTTCTGCTCTAAATGTCAACCAGTTTCTTCTCAAATAGTATTTCAGCACAGTTCTGTAGTGACTGTTTTCATTATCAAGTATCTACTTTAAGATCCATAAAGTAGTACTCAGAATTCCCTCTGAAGTCCTCAAACTCCTAGTAAAGTATTCAACATAGTATATTAAAAGTCTCCTACTGTACAGTGGGATATATAAAAAAGTCAGTTAAACCTCAGAATCTAATTGGTGCAACTCTTCCAATACAATCGGCAGCCAGTATTAACCTGCTGCTTCTTGGCATTTGTGTTCAAATCTGCTTTAAGGAAACTCCAAAATAAAGGTGGGGGTTGTTTTCCCCTCTGATCTGATCTGGCCAATGCTTACACACCATCACAATTCATGCACATGAAGACATCACTAACAATACACAGCAGTAGCACAACATTTTCAGAAACAATCAGTACTGGTCTGACAGCTGCCACCAAAAATCAGTATCAAAATGCTTCTGTATTTCAAGAAGCTTAAAATGAGGTGAGGACCAAAGTCTTTGCAAGCTTGGCTCTTTGCTTAAGTCCCTCATATAAAAGAAGCTCAGGAACTGTTGCAAGAGCAGCACCTTCAACAGTAAGTTGTAATTACTGCTTAAAATTGGACTCTCTCAAAACTTTCCTTCAGGTCAGCCTGTATACTTATGAATTTGATCTGCCATTACTGAAAACCATTCCTGATAATCTTCAGCTGGCCTGATAATTGCTCTCTCATTTGCAACAGCCAATCTCCTTCTGGTACAAGGTTAAACCAAATGCC
The DNA here is from genome assembly GCA_002631895.1 of Agapornis roseicollis. Taxonomy (NCBI): domain Eukaryota; kingdom Metazoa; phylum Chordata; class Aves; order Psittaciformes; family Psittacidae; genus Agapornis; species Agapornis roseicollis. Next base: position 265,049 of record NDXB01017392.1, on the reverse strand, counting down.
AAAAGCTTAGCACTCCTCTGTTCTAACCCTACTTCCTTTACTGTTAACATGTTTTTTGGAAGACCTTATTTATTTCTCCTAAGCGTAACTACTGCACTTAGGAGATCCTGCTTAGGAGACTTGTGCATATGCACAAGATGGAACCTCCCTGAGGTGGATTGAACCTCCTTAAATAGGCATATAATAAACAAAGGGCTTCCCTTTTTGCCTTCAGCACTCAGTTTCATACCTTCCTTCAAAAAGTTTAATGCAACACCAAAACCAAAACAATTTGTGCTGTAAACATTTTAAACTTTCTAGAATTTTATGAAGTTTGCCCCAAATTTAAAAGCAAGGCTTCCACACTGGATTTCCAATTTGGAGTATAAAAAGGTCAACACAGCAGTTAAAGATGCACTCACTGCACAACTAAAGAAAGACAGAGGACACACTGCAACATTAGTAGGCTCCTAAAGTGTCAATGTCCAACTGCCCAAAGAGCTCCTTGTCATACAGTAAGCTTTGACTGACCAAAAAAGATGATGACATCCAGGTTTTGAAGCTCTACTGATTAATCTTCTTCCCCCCTAACATAATAAGGAGGCCACTTAAAATTCCAGTAACACAATAAAGTCAAAGCTTAATTATACAATCTATTAACTAAAAAAGTGAAAGACTATCAAAGCCATCATGTCCTCTCAAACACTGCCTACCATAAGGACTAATGTTTTCCTCCTGAGATTAAAAACTGCAGGTTTAGGATCTCAGTATTTTGAGGTAACTAAGCTAAAAACAGGCCAGAAACATAACTTCCTTAACTCATTAGTTCTCAGAATCTGCCAGTCTTGTATGCAAACTCTTGAAGATTAAGGATAAATCATACAAAAGAGTTAAGATTTTCCTAAAATTCTGCCCTTATTATCTTGACTTGTACCTAAAAACAGCAGCCAGCTTATCCAAAATAGAAAATACAGCTCCTGCTCACAGAAAGGAAGGGCTTCCATTTCCTAACGACTCCAGATCCTTTTTTATATGAGCAAATATTCAAACCATACTACAAGGGTCAACCACATTGTCAGCACACACTGAAGCACGTCCCAAAAACATGCCATTCAGAACTTGCAGTACCAAATTCTTTGACAGGGCATATCCTTTACTAAAGAAAGTCTTTTTTTCTCCCTTAAGCAAAGTCTACTTAAGCTACCATTAGAAAACACGCCTGTGTAAGAAGGCACTGTGAATCTTTATATATGCTAATGCATAACAATGACTCTCTAAGGCTATCTTTCAAGAGTCAGGCACGAAAAACGTACTTCAGTAAACGATGACTGGACTGAGAATGCAAGTGAACTGAGAAAGTCCCATTACAGGCAAACCGAGTTATTACATCACCTATCCAGTTAAGAACTCAGCACAGTTGGAGGAATTTCAGTGACACTTCTGTTCAATGTAATACCAAATGCCTTGCTGCACCCTGCACCAAGCAACTAATGTTTTCTTCCTTGTACATTTTAAAGGCTTCAAAAATAGAACAAAAACATGCACACACAACAAACAGCATCTTCATTTGTTCCTCCCTTCTTCCATATCAGACATTTTTCAAATCTGGAAAGCAATTCTTTTCCATTAGAAGTTACAGGGTCCTAGGAAAGATAAGATTTTGTTCACCCCTGTTGTCCCAAGTATGTAAGAGGTAGAAGCCTTTTATAGTACCTCTCAATCCTCTTTGCCACCACTAACCACAGCTGCACACAGCAGTTAAGAAGAATTTCTAAAACAACTGAAATTTATTTCAGAGGTTACCAAGAACATACAGACTGATAATGATGATGATGATGATGACGATGATGATGAAACTCCAGAGAAAATCTGGCTTGTTTTAGTATATGAAATTAAGAATTGTGTGAGAACAAATAGGAAAAGCATGTCTGAAAAAACAGTTATTTCCATTGCTTACCTCACAAGACTGACAATGAGAAAAGTTCCTACAAACTAAGTCAAGAGCAGGAAAAGGCTGAAATATTATTTCCATTCTGAACTCTTTCCTATCATTGAAATTGTTACAAAAAGCTGTGAACATTAAAAAAAGGAAGAAACAGTAAATATAAAAAATACCTCTCCCTATTAAAAAAAAATCTGGAGTGTTTCCTTCCCCCTAGATCAACTTCCTTTTGAGATGTAACACAGTTCACAGAAGCAGAAACACAACAGATATCCTTAGGGGAGAAAAAATGCAACTGTAGAACAGCGGCACAGTATCATTTCAGGCTGCTTAACACATTCATACCAGTGTGCTATAACCCTCCTAGTAGCCCAAGTACCAGAAAAACAAGAAAGCCCGCAAGACTTACAGCACTTCCATCAAAAACTAAGGGGAAAAGGGAAAAGAAAATAACCAAGATTAGCATTAACTGACATTTTTCTTCGTTTTTATTCAACATGTAAACTCATTAATCAAACAAGGTATTTTTGTGATTAATTCTGTTAACATCCCACCCTCCTATCTCCTGCAAACAACTTCACAATATTTAAGTCATGTAAAAGGAGTTCTTCTAGTAGCAATTTGAAGACTCATACAGAATGATATACTCAACAGTTTGGTTCCCTAACTCTTCAAAAATCCTCTTGCATCTACTCTCGGACTTCATCATTGTCCTGGTTTGCTTCAAGGACATGGGATAGCAATACTGATCGTTAAGAGTTAGTTTGAGTCATGACAAAGAAAACTCCTTTTCTCTTGAGCTACCGGTTCACCAGTTAAGCTGAAGTACTCCCCACTTGCTTGGATTTTAGCCTCAGCCATTTTCAGTCTCTAAACTGAACTCTAGTAAGGCAGCTGTCAACCTTTAGGAACTGGAAGCAAGCTTCTCTACCACACTTCCAATTAAGAAACATCCAAATCCAGTGGGGAATGAATAAGAAATACAAACTATACATTCTGTTATGCAAAGTACACTTCTGTGATACTATTAAGGATTTCTGTAACATTTATGGTGTTAATGAAATCAAACTCATGAGAATAAGGAAGTTCTCTCAAGCCCTGCTCACTACTACCTACAGCTTAGCATCTCACAAGAGCAGATCACTTACTTTCCACCTGAAAATTCTTGGATGACAGAAGACAGACAGTATGCTCCTTTGGAAATTTGTCTAGCCCGGTGTCCACACACCTCTATCAGTTTTATTTCAGTGTTCACTTATTATCCTCAGTTTTATATGTCAATAGAGAGTGAAAAACCTTAGACAAACTCTAAATAAGTGTATTTCTTGAATACTTTTTAAGCCACATTAGTGCTATCCACCTGATTATTTCACAGCAACTCCACTCATCAAGGAAATGCAACAAAACTTAATTTGAACTTTCTCTCCATGGTAATTTTATCAAGTCCAACCAAAACAGGGGAAAAAATACTGCAATGCTTATTGCTACCTTAATGGACCCCCATCACTGTATTTGTCCTCAGAAAAACAACAGCTATAAACTACATCACTAGTTGTGCCTAGATGACATGTAAATCCCTAGAAGACATACTGCACACAGTGGTACTGGAGTAACAAAAACATGCTTATGTTGTATGAGAACTTACCCTTGCAGGTGGTCAATCTCTGTAATTCTAAGCTTTGACACCTGCACTATCAGAGAACTGGTTTTAATGACACAGGGTTCACAGGGTATTTTTGCACTATTTATCTACAGTCTTACCTTTCCCTATCTTTATAGAATCCTGTCATTTTAAATTCCTCCACTGATCCAAACATAACCATGTGAAAAAACAAACAAACAAACATGAAAAAGGCAGAAGAGACTGGAATTTTAGAGCCATAATGATTAAGTATACACAATTTTCACATCAAGAAGGAAAAGACATTACATGTCCATTCTACTTCAATTCCAACAAAGAAGAACCCGTAGGTCAAAAAGACTCAAATACAGGTACACAATTTCACACTGAGCTCTAGCTCTTCAAAGTGTTAGATTTCAGAATGAAAGCATTAGATTTGTTTTAGAATAGCTCTCTTGAAATTTATGTAATGGTCGGAGTCACGATACTTATGTCCTAAAAACCCTACGAAAAAAATGTTGCATGTGAATTTTACATGCAATTCATGGACACATTTCTTAATACCTCGCTAGAGGTCTCCCAAAGCAGCAGGAGCTCCAAGCTCTTACAGCAAACTCCTTGAAGCCATCTACACTCCAGTAGGCAAGGCCCATGCAAGCTGGACACTCTCCTTGACCACTTCACCACCATACCAAGAGAGACCTCAAAGTACTCTTCACAGGAGCCTTTCCAAATGCCATTCCCCTTTTCCCACCTGCAGCCTCAGAAATTTAAAGCTTGAGTAGAACTCGCACATCTCTAATGTTACACGAATGCTTCAGAGAAAGGTGCCACTTGGAAGCATGAACACTGAATCATTTGCTGCAGTTTGAAGCCAAACCCTTCTGAAATATTACAGCAGCACTCCCACTTTCAAGCAAATTTTTAAAACATGGCATTTAAAATTTACCACTCCCTATATACAGGGAATATATAAAAAAAGGGTCCTTAAGCAAACACCATTGACTTGAAACCTACAGCTTGTCAAGGAAGAAACAAGAGCCATTCATTTGCACATTCTTCCTGTAGATCGATGAACAAGAGACAGATTCAAAGAAATCAGACTACTAATGAGCAATATTCTTCACATCTGCACTTCCACTTTTCCTTTGTAGGGAGATAAAGTGTAAATATAGTAGCTAACATATGCTACCAAATAAAGCTACTACAGGTTAGATTTTCAAAGCTGTCAAGACAATTTGTTCTATTGATTACAGTCAACATAATGCAGCACAGAGAACTCCTATCACACTCCAGCTACAGAACGCAGCAGAGAAACAAGTATCACCACTTGTCACTCCTAAGCGAAGAAGAGTTAAATAAAAACAGCTTGTTAACTAATACAGCTTGGTGACTGTTATGTCTAGCTTTCTCTTTTGACTGCCTCAAATTTGAATAAGTTGTGAAGTGCCAGAGGCACAAATTCTGATGGACTTTTATCATCATAAAACTCTTCAGATAAAGCTGAGATACCTCAGACAAACAAACACAAAAATCAAACATCCCTGCTTGTCAAGTTTACAAGTAATATTTTAGTTTAGCCCCTATAACCTTGCTTCTATATACGCTGTGTTTTCAGAGCATACAGTTTTCAAAGTCTAGTCTTTACTTTTTAAAAATTCTATAAACTCTGCCCATCTGGGAATCTCCCCAGGCAATTTAGGCAATTGGAAGAAATTCAAAAATCCAAATTTTCATTCAATTTCTCCATCATTTTTTCCATGTAGACCAAGCCTGGCTTTACACCGTGTTATCAGAACAGTCATCTGACATGTTCTGAGGCTAACTTTAATCACTTCCAGTATCTTATGTTGCATAAAATATGTGCATTTGATCAAAGTTCTTCTACACTATTGTGCAAGTTTCCACCTTTTCACTAAAACCTTTGTTCATCCAAAGGTGGACTGACTTGGAAGAAAATAGACTTAAAAAGTCAACATATTTTCCAGCAAGCCTTGGAATTCTAAGAAGGCTTAGGGTTTATTTTAGAAACAAACATATCAAGTTGCTACATGAGCAGTAGAACTGACTTTGGTCTCATACATGTCATATCTCCCTCTCATCACCTTTCCTCCCATCAGATCCCCTATCAAGGAAAGAATGAGGTTTTTTGGCGAGACAGCAGTCATACATGTGCTGACTGGCAACCAGAGCTTCCCATCTCACCTTCTGTGTGAAGCATTAATATGGGCTGCTCCTGCACTTAGCTACTGAGTTGCTGCAAACTTCCAGGCATTTCATTATTTGTGAGACCTTTTTCCTGCCTTGAAATTTGACCAAAAATCATCCCATGAGCTCACAGCAACTGCAGAAGAGCTAACAGATGGGCAGACTGATGGCAGAGATCAGCTTCAAGAATTCTGCACTCCATTACATCACTTGTTTCCCACCATGTCTTTTGCTTGAAGCACACTGGCCCTGCATTTTCAACTGCATGGCCTTGCATTTCTTTATCATGCAGTTGTTACTGCCGAAGCTACATTCCATAGCCTTTGGTTTGTTTTGGGTTTTTTTTATAATAAACCAATTCTCTACTTCTAGGATTATCATTCTGAGATCGTCCTACAGAAATGCAGAGATCCTGATCTTCTCATCAGAAGTATAAAAGAAACTTCAGAACTCTAAGGTAGTGTTTTTAATATGTTTCAAGCCTATAATCCTCATGTGAATTCCCTAGGAAAAAAAAAAAAGATAGGAACTGAAAATCATTAAGTCAGAAAAGGCCTAGGGACATATTCTTGCAAAAAAAAAAAAAATTATATTAGCATGGGCAGAAAAATAAACNTAGAAAATCCCAAGGAAAAAAAAAAAAGATAGGAACTGAAAAACATTAAGTAAAAAAAGGCCTAGGGACATATTCTTGCAAAAAAAAAAAAAAATTATATTAGCATGGGCAGAAAAATAAACTATTTTTTCTGATCAATTTCTGTTTTCCACTAGGTTAAATTCTGCTCTCCTCCTTTTCTGTATGTCTGCAAGGAAAACCAACGGAAGAGCTGAAGAAAGCATGCTTTTCTAGAAAGCAAATACTCAAATTCAAAAAACACAGGCACAGCAAAGGTGGTGCTCCACTTCACTTTACAGAGCATAGCTCTAGGAGCAGCAGATGGAACATGAGGAGCTCAGGTTCTTATCTCAGCATCTAGTGCTCAGCTAAGCATCTAGTAAGGAAAGTCAAAATAGGGAAGTACGGCCCAGGCAGATGCTAAAAGCAGCAACATATTATGCTGAAGAAAGGAGTACATCCAAAATCCCACTTATTTCTACAGTACAGACAACTGAACCTATTTTTAGACAGAATGTGAAAAGAACCATGTGAAATTAAGCATTACTGCAATGTGTGTCTAAACTATCAAAAGCACAGAAGCCAGGTGTCTGAATTTGTCTGTATGTAACAGGCAATTATTTGTGGCATGAAACAGACTTGACATGATACTTAATTCTTTCTTACACTGGAATTTAAAACATTTTAATTTCGTAACCACAGGATAAAAGGAACTTTTTATGACAAAAACAAACAGTATGCAAAATACCACTGCAGCACTAGTAAAGACCTGCTTCTTCTCAACTAGAAGCACTGCCCTCTCACATTCATGGAGGAAGTCGATGGCTTCACCCTCTGGCCTCAACATTTCAATTACGCTGTGAACCCGGGGTAATTTTTAGTGGTTACCACTAAAGGGAAATACACTGATTGCAAAAAACCACAGACTCAACACATGTAACTCCGCAGAGATGGTATCTAAGCAGATCTTAGTAATAATGTGTCGCTTAGAATTATATTTTTAAACCTCGCTATGCTGGTGGCACAATTCATCCTTCCAAAACTCAGAAAAGAAAAAAGCCAGTGCATCCTCTGAAAGGTAAAGACAAACAGAATGCTACAGTTCCCCCTCAATGTAGGAAATGTCAAAAGCAGGCAGCACCTTAAAAAAAACCAGAAGCTTGCTCATATTAGCGTGTTAATACCCATCAGCACAAAGAGAAAAATCTGATGATAAACAAGCAGGCTTGGCCAACCTAACAGCCTACTGCTTGATCCTTCAGGGAACCACTCCAGCAAGAGACTGATACCAACATCACCAGAAACACAGCCAGGCCTCAGAGAAGCTGAGGAGTCCCTAGGGAATAGAGGAAACTGGTTTCTGGGCATTACTGATCTTCATTCAATTCCTAAAAATAAATAAAAAGCCTAATGTGAAATTAATTCTAGAAGCAAGGACCAACTCAACTGAATGACTGTTTCCCTGTCAACTTCGTGAACACGAGAAGATGGCACAAAATATCACTTTTCTTAGCTTAAAAATATTGTACACAAATATGCACAGAGCTTTAACATTTTGAAATCATTAACAGTATCCACAGAAGTGACTTCACTAATAAATGAAGAACAAGAATGGCATTGTATCTATGGTCCGATGGCCAAAATCATAACTTTATCATTACCATCCAGATTTATCACTGAGACGCACACGCATCTCACATCCATTTTTCCTACTCCTTATTCCCAAGATCTCAACAGAACGATTTACAGTACGAAGTTAAAGCATGATGAAAAAAAACCACAAAGGGATTCCAAGACCTTATTTTAAAATACATTTCTGGAATTCCCCAACATAAGGATAAGCCAAGAAAGAAACCTCTAGAAACCAGACATGTACCTTCGCTTTACTTGAGCACTGTTTCTGCAAAAGCTTAATTAATACAGGAGTCACACAGGCGAGACAGCTCTTAATAAAGTTAACCTAATTCCAATTCTCTTCTCATTTTCCTTACCAAAACTTCATCCTCTAAAGTGAAATGATAAAGAGGAACTGCAAGTTTGACCTAAGCATCACCCTAATCACAAATAATGATGGATGATGAAAAGCCATCTCCTCGTCAGTCATCATATTGAAGTTTTTCAGCCAGGCTTAAGATCAAGATGAATCATCCTCTTTTTTTTTTTTCTTACCCCTGAAACACCTTTATCCTTAAAATAGACCCATTAAAAGAGAAAGTCTTTGCCACACACTAAGCAATGGAAAAAAACCCCAACAATGAAGGAAGTTTGGTTCATTAGGAAGCGGACAGGACGAGTAAGGTGAGAGAGGACATAAAGATGCCCTCATTTTTAGGCTAACATGTTCCCTTTCTTCAAAAGATGGACAGTTAAAAATGTATTTCATTTTTTAGTGAAAAGTTCAGGGCTACAATGCACAACAAATGAAAAAAGCTTAAAAATCCCACACTTAGATGCTCCTAGCAGTTACGAAATAAATACATGAGCACTTAAAATCTCAAAGAAACTCCTAATGATTAAAGACTGAATCAAACAACCAAACCCAGAAATCCAGGTGCACAATCCAAGCAAGGTGCACATAAAACCACCTGAACCAGCATACTTCAACAAACTAAAAAGCTGTTCACTCACCAATGCATTTTCTGTATGGAAAAGAACACATCAGGCAAGTTCTAGTCTGTCTAGAAGAGCTATATTCAAGGCCTGAAATTAATGTGTCAATGAAACCTAATGAAATTACAGTTTCAAGAAAAACATACCAATTGAACAAGCAAATCCTAAATCAATCATGATATATCCGATATCAGATTTCTGCTGGTACTCACGGAAGCATTAATATTACAGCCAAAAAATCCTACAGAACAAGTTATCGAAAACTCCAATATTCAAAAGAAATTAAACCATGCATAGCTGAATGTGTTGAATACATGGAAAAAAAAAACAAACACAGTAGCAGAAACCAAGAAATAAATGAGGCTTATCAGTAGAAGACTACAGCTTGACTATAGAAAAAACAGTAAGTACAGGGAAATAAATTCAGGATGGCTTATGTTTGAGCAGAAAGTCTGCCTTGTATCACCACAACCTTCTTTCAGTCAACAGCAGGTCCTAATCCTTTATAAAAAAAAAATAAATACATCACTTAGTGTCATATTACATTCACAGTATATATTAGTAACGGCTTTTACCAGTCTTGTCCCACTGTTGAGTACACACACAGTGACCTATCAGTCACAAACTCTACTACGCACACACCAAGCTCTTCATTACATAAGTGGCTGTAATAGGAACTGCGCAAAAATATCTGGTACTACAGAAGTGGCTCTCCCCTGAAGGGTCTTGTTTTCTTTCTTTTTTTTTACTACGTCTGTAAAAGAACAATGCATTTGCTAACTTTTCTAAACTTTCCAGTGAGAAAGCACTTCAATAAATCACCGCATTGCTACTTCAGACCAAACGGCAGAAATTCAAAGATCAAAAAGAAGGAAGAGGTGTTTGCACAAAGTAACTACTGCATGTCAAACGATGATACAATAAACACACCACTAACGTGCAGCAAGACATGAAGATGACAAAAATTTTCAACCAGATTTTGAGTATTCAACAGACATAAACCAGCAACAAGAAGAATCATCCAGTTCCAACCCTCCTGCCATGGGCAGGGACACCTTCCACTAGACCAGGTTACTCAAAGCCCCATCCAGCCTGGCCTTGAATGCTTCCAGGGATAGGGCAGCCACAGCTTCTCTGGGCAACCTGTGAAGTGCCTCACCACCCTCACACTAAAGAGTTACTTCCTAGTAGCTAACCTAAACCTTCCCCCTTGTCCTATCACTAAATACACGTGTAAAAAGTCCCTCTCCAGATTTCTTACAGCCCCTTTAGGCACTGGAAGCTCCTCTTAAGGCCTCCATGGAGCCTTCTCTTCTCCAGACTGAACAAGCCCAGCTCCCTCAGCCTGTCTTTACAGCAGAAGAGCTCCAGTCTCATTTTCATGCCCTCCTCTGAAGTCACTCAAGCAGGTCCACGTCCTTCTTGTGGTGGGGGCCCAGAGCTGAATACAGGACTGTGGGTGGGATGTCACAACAGCAGTGCAGAGGGGAAGAATCACTACCCTCAACCTGCTGGTTACACTTCTTTTGATGAGGCCCAGCATGTGGTTGGTTTTCTGGGCTCATCTTGAGCTTCTTACCAGAGAACACTGCCAAGTCTTTTTCCCCAGGGCTGTTCTCAATCCGTTCTCCACCCAGCCTTTCTATGCACTTAGATTTCCTCAGCCCAGGCACAGGACCTTGCACTTGACCTTGGTGAACTTCATGAGGTTGGCTCTGCCCCACCTTGAGTGTGCCCAGGTCCCTCTAGATGGCATCCCTTCCCTCCAGCATGTTGACCACACTGCACAGCTTGCCATCAGCAAGCTTGCTGAGGGTGCACTCAATCCCACTGTCCACACCTCCACCAAAGATGTTAAACAGCACCAGTCCCAATACCAATCATTGGTCTCCACTTGGAGATCAAGCCATTCATCACAACCCCCCTGAGTTGAAGAGCCTGTGAGGGCAGCTCCCATTTTACACCTTGTACAAAAACAATCCAGAAAGTATCCACAAAAAATTTATTTAATAAAAATATCATAATTTTATTAACATCACAGAAGGTCACAGGCAATCCAGTGGGTTCCTGGAATGTACTGACAGTGACTTCCTGACACAGATGACAGTTCCAAAAAGGAAGAGGCAATCTGCTGGACTTTGTATTTACAGACAACAAAGAACTGTTGAGAGTGTAAAGTTCAGGGGCAGCCTTAGCTATGGTGACCATGGACAGTGGAGTTTAGTATCCTGAGAGAAGGGAACAAAACCAAACAGCAGCATCACAGCCCTGGACTTAAGAACAACCAAGACTGTTCAGGGATCTGCTTGAAAGAATCCCACAGGAGACTGTCCTGGAGAGAAGAGGGGTCCAGGAGAGCTGGTTGATTTTTGTGGACTTCCTCCTCCAAACACATGAATGGTTCATACCAGTGTGCAGATAAACAAAGGTGGCAGGACACCTGCAAGAAGCTTCTGACTGAACTCAAATGTAAGAAGGAAGCGTACAGGCATTGTAATCAAGATCCAGACAGATCCAGGAGGAGTATAGACCATGCCTGAGCATGCAGCAATGGGTTCAGAACAGCCAGCACCTACCTGGATTTCTATCTGGGAAAAAACAGACCTTATGGACAAGCTTATGCAGTATGGGATAGATAAATTGACAGAAAACTTTACTGGAAACTGGTTAAACTGCCTGGCTGAAAGGGTTATGACCAACAGCAAGAGCTCCAGATGGAGGGCAGCCACTGGTGGTATACCCCCAGAGGTCAATACTGAAACCAAAACTCACCTCTTCACTGATGACCTGGATAACTGGGCAGAGTGTACCCTCAGCAAGTTTCCAGTTTTGTATCATCTGCAGGCTGCTGGACTCTATAAAGCAAAGCACAGCCAGCAGGTTGAGGGAAGGGACCCTTCCCTTCTACTCAGCACTGGTGAAATCACATCTGGAGTGACATGTCCAGTTCTTCAGTCTCCAGTGTAGGACAGACATGTAGATACTACAGCAAGTCCAGCAAGGGGCCACAAAGATGATTAAAGGACTGGAGCACATGTCACATGAGAAAAGGCTGAGAGAACTGGGAACACTTTATCTTGGAGAGGCTTGGGGGCAGAGCAGAAACTTATCCATGTGTACAAATACCTGATGGGAGAAGCAGGAGGAGTGGTGCCAGACTCTCTCAACTTTGCCAAAAATGCGACTACCAGAGCCAATGGACACAAACTGAAATAGAGGAACTCCCATTTAAACATAAGAAAACCCTTTAATTATAAGCATGACCGAACACTGGAACAGGTTGCTCAGAGAAGCTGCTGAGACTTCACCATCAGAATCAAACCCGGCCTAGACAGTGCTGGGTGGCCTGCTGCAGGAGGTTAACTAAATGATCTCCAGAAGCACCTCCCAACCTCGGTGACCCACTGATTCTTGAAAACTGCTTTTAACTCCATGCATTATTTTCAATGGTGAGAATGCATTATACAGCATCTACACAAACAGTTGCTGCAAACAAATTTGGTTCAGGATGGGTTTTGGCATAGTACTATATTCTAGCTCAAATACCTAACATTCCCTAACTTTTAATATGTAATATAGTTTGGCAGTACTCTGCTAACGTGCATAAGCCTCTAAGGTAAGTTTAAGGGTGCATCAATTCCTTCTCTGCCATACCTATCTAACTTCATGGAAACTATGTTATTCATGCAACTATCACCCTTTTCTCAAACTTCTGGCTTCAGTAACCACTTTTAGAACCTACATTGATAACCCATAATGACATGTGTTCAGGGAAAAAAGGAAGAAACAGAACAAATTCACTGATACGGACATCAGAAAGCCAGAAACTCTTGAGTCATAGAAAGATCTAATACCAAAGACTAACTGCAGCAGATAGCAGTGATTTCTAGGCTCCACACAAAATCCTGTGAATACTACAGAAAAGCCTTTTCTACATACCACAACCAGTTATCATGTACCAGCTGATCCCTGTATTTTGCCATTGTGGGCAGTCTTCTGACTCCTTCTTACTTTCAAGTTCAGGATATACAGAAACCTACTTACCAAATGTATAACTATGCTCTTTAAGAAGGTGACTTGTCACATTAATCTACCTCACTATCCAAAGCCCAACAGGAGGCGGGAAAAAAAAATGCTTCAAATATTCATAGCTGCCCACAAAAAGCTGCAAAAGGATCACATAGCAGAAGGACAGATAAAATTCAACTGCAACGCAAACCCTTTAAGGTAGAGTTTAACAAAGCTTTATTATGTTCTTACTACCTTCCCAACCTAGTGCTTAAGTAGCACATTTAACCACTCTGTTATTTCCAGGTGAGATACCTATGCCCTTCACACACAAGGCTTCTATAAGCTTTACTTCACCAAGATTAGAATCTTAGTTTCATGAAGTTGGAAAAGAGTTAATTCTCTTATGCAGACTTAATGCTGGAAAGAGACACTAGATGAAGCATAATTATACCTCAGTACATGAAACTCTGTGGAAAGATGCTCAAGATACTTTAGATTAAATTTGCAGTTTAAAAATTCACTATCTGTACTATGCTCACAGCAAGAAGCCTTTTTTTGCCTGGTTTTGGAAAAAGTATCTACAACTCTTTCAAGCTGCAGGCATTCAAAAAAAGCAGTCCTTATTCTTCCCAGAATTCCTTTAAAGAGACAAGATTTCCCCTCCCCTCCAAATTTGACTGAGATAGAGAAGTATCAACTTTTCGTTCCAAAAACAAACACATCTACTCCCACTGTGTGTTTAATTAACTTCAAAATACTGCTGTTTTTTACAACGCTCCGCATACTTTCATTTTCTTTGACTTCATATATAACACCATGTCATGATTTAGACATTATCTATAGTTTTGCATTATAAAAAGAAACAGAACTTGCATTAGTAGGATTTTACTCTAATACTTGAAAAAAAAAAAATTAGTTGTTTGGGGTATCCATGGTTAAACCTGGCACTGATTCTTCCAAAAGGTTTGCAGGAAGTACATGATGCAAGTTCTTTAGTTATATTCTAGCACATAATATAAAAAGTGATGAGTGTTAATGAACAAGAATAGAATAGGCACAACTGGTACACTTTCAAAAGCTCATTTATTAGAACTGCTGATTCAAAGTGTGCTGAAATACATGAGAATCTTCAGCTGAAAGGACTTATGCAGATTACTTTATGAAATAGAAACAATATCATTTTCCCACCATTTCATAGAATCACAGGCTGGTTTGGGTTGTTGCTAAAGCTCATCTGGTTTCAGGCCACCTGCCACAGGCCAGGTCACCCTCCACTAGACCAGGTTGTTCAAAGCCCCATCCAACCTGGCCCAGAATATGCCAGGGATGGGGTAGCCACAGCTTCTCTGGACAACCTGTGCCAGTGTCTCACCATCCTCACAGGGAAGAGCTCCTTCATAACATCTAATCCAAATCTACCCTCTGACAGTTTACAGCCATTGCCTCTACATAACTACCTATTGCAGTATTTTAAATTAGGCTGTGAATACTATTTTTCCCCAAGTTATAAAAAAACCCCAACTTTTATTAATACAAGTAATCACAAAATGTCTTCCTACACACATATAATTTTTGAAATCATCTAAATGTGTACTTAACAGTTAAAGAAAAAATAGACTACAATCATTTTAAGCAATACATCATACGATAAAACTTGGAACCAACTGGATGGAACTCAAAGTACAAAATAGTGTAATGGAACAGTACCATTTTTGTAGTAGCAATCTGTAAAATAAAGTAACAGTGAAATAACAGGCTTGTGAAAGAAAATACAACTGTGGAGAAAGACTTTCTTAGGGGCTAACAATTAATTGGAAAGTCCTTCTGAAGTGTGTCATTCTAAAAATGCAACTAGTTCTGTTCCTTTCCCAAGCAAGAGTCTCTACAAGAAAGAAACCAAGTTCCCCAGAAAACAACTGCACCATGGGATAAAGAATACAAGGAAGAACCAACACTTCTCCTCGTGGGTTGAAAAGGCTACTTTCTCACTTACAAAAGAAGAGAAGACTCCAAGCACCTTCCAAGAATGACAGCTCATGGTATCTTGGGTCCTAAAGAGAGAAATCTGCAAGGGCAGATTATCTGAGCAAGGGAAGTGACCACAGTATTAACTGAACCTAAGGTCAAGTCACTCCCACAAATCCTGTTCTTAATCTCACACATACTGCCTTTGCCTCAATTCATCTGCTGTCATTAATGGCCTGGGAGGAAAAAACAAACAAACAAACAAAAATAAAAATACCACCACGCACACAAACCCCCAAAAAACAACCCAGAACCCACAATCAACCTCCTCTCCAATAAAACGTGATTCACCCTTCTGGCACTATCCAAAACGAGACAGGTATGATTGTGGTGTTTGTGCTTCACCTCCCTAAAAGCAGACACAAAACATAATACACAGATAAAATTCTATTTCCAAACTTCAGGTTCCCACTGCAAACTGCAGGGAAGCCTACAGACGACCATTACATCACTGACCAATGTTGCATCATCCATAATTTAATACTGACAACTGGCCATGGAATGGATAAAGGTCAACATGCTGATAGACTTGGGGGGGATCTTTTTCCAAACAAACTCACACTACATAGTGTGAAAAACAGGCATCACTGAATTCTACATAGTAAGCATTAAACTGAATGCAAGATTTTTTCATGAGTTTGTACAACTCCCCAGTTTAAATGAAATGAGGAAAAAATGATTCTCTACATACGAACTCACCACTGAGAACTGTTTACTCTGAACACGCCTTGATGAGTAGCTGTCTAATATTACCAATGTCTCTACTCACCTCAAGGAATTTAGTTTCTCAGTCATGAATCACTGATTACAAGAGCAGAAACCATCTTAGCCACAGATGCCTTTTCATGTTTTAGATCTAGTTTTAAAAATAGGTTTAGGGGGTGTGGGTTGCTGGTCTGCCCACTCACAACAGACAAAAAAACATCAACTCAGCAAAGTTATTTTGTGGCCAACTCATTTCACAGTTCTTTAGGTAAAAGATAACCTTTTCCTGTTGTGTTTTGTTTAACCATCTTGATAACTGATTTCAGGATTGGCAAAGGGAAGAAGTTCCTTTTTGCCACGCAGAGCTTTTCCCTCCATTGCTTCCCCTATCTGTACACCACTCAGTTCCGTTCAGCAGTCTTTGAAGCTACCTAACTTGCATTACAGCCCCTCCAAGTGCCACTTCCTTTTCTTAAACTGCTACCACAGAACTGACGTGGAAAAGGAGCAAATATTTTAGAGCAAACAAAATACCCAGTAGCATCATTCACCACAGGAGAAATAAGTTTTCCACTGGTTCTTAGGGATTCACTGGGTTTGCTGCTGCTGTATTTGCTAGACTTGGAATTAAAGTCCTGCAATATAATCCAGTCCACTAAAACAAGTGATGCAGAAAACAACTCTACAGACAAAAAATGTACTTGCCTAACTGCAAACAAGTAGAAAGGAAATGAGAATTACAACAGCCTATGTAAGTTCTGCGCCCAAGCTACACAATCACCTTGCCTTCTCCTTCAACTGGTAAGGGGGATGGAGGAAGGGATGAGATGAATGCAAAGCAGGTAACCGTGCATTTCATTTTAACTTACCAAAACTGGAGAACATGAGACCTGTGTGATACAGCCAGAATAGCAACTTCTACAAAGGTGAGCAAAACTAAAGCCTAAATTTGATATCTAGCCTATAACTTTGGAAGCAAAAGTAGATCCAAGCCCTGAACATTTGAAAAACTGCACTTCCTGATCACACTTGATCACAAACAGCTGTTGTCTTTCAGCAGGTCTAATACAGAACTTCTTGAAAGATGGAGGAATCCTGATGAACTATCATGGAATCAGTACTGTAACACATACAAACACCTGTGGATCAGATCAAACGTCTGCCTAGCTCATCTTTAACAGGGACATAATGCATAGTTGCAGATACTTAGGGGAAGAACACAAAACAAAGCATTACTAGAACATCCTCCCAGCTTCAGTTATTCACAAATTTGTAATTCATGTCACTACATGGGTATTTAACTCTGTATTTCTTCTCAAAAGAATAAATCTAGGTTATCCTTAGGCTCACATACACACTTTTAGCTTCCAAAGTACTATGGTGCAGAGTAACAAGCTCAATTAACTTCCATGCAAAGTGCTATCACCTTTGCCTTTTCCCAATCCACCATGGCCATCTGACACCCCTTAGTTCTTAGAGGGGATAGTAAAAAGCTACCTGCAGAAGTCAGAGAGATGGAGAAAGGTACCCCATCTCAAAATCATCTCTCCATCTACACAGTCTCCTCTTTCCCAAACTGTCAATTCCTAGATTCCTTATTTGGTTTTGGTACAGAAACAGCTCCATATATTGAATTACTACAGTCACCTTTTCTGAAACTTTTCAGGCTCTACTTTACTTTTTCTGAGATAAAGAAAAACAAAGGGACAGAATTAGACCTAGACACATCAGCTCCAGGTGCACTATGAATTTATACACCGAGGCATGACAGAGAACATGAACTGTGCAAAATTATTAGGAAATGGATGACAATTTGCTTTTTTTGACCAACACTGAGCATTAAGCTGCAGTTTAATTCTTAGACTTACCTATCACAACTCCTAAGACCTCACCCATGAGCTCCTAGTTAATCATTAGCTCTCAGTATTTTGTATGTGACATTTACGCACACTAAGTTTGATTTTTTTATCAACTGGCACTGAACATCACAAGGTCCTTCTGCATTTCTTCACAGACAATTCACCTTCACATAGCCTAACCAGGCAAGCAAGAATTCTGTACAAAGGAAGACAGAAAAATACGCACTTTGCCTCTCCATTGCCATTACTCATGAAAACAGCAGAAAGCTATCAGACCTATTTAGATACAGAGTTGAATTATTTTCTCAGTCACAGTGCAAACTTACTCAAAACCATCTACAAAAACAACACCTAAAGGGTATGGACTATGAAATGCTACCAGTATCGGCCTGCATCCATTATACAACATCATGTTTTGCAACACCTGCATACAGAAATATCCTTTGTTCCACAAACGGGGCTACAAGGACCATTGTGGTCAGGTATGCAGTATTTTTCAAAAGCAGTATTACAACTTCCAATAAGAAAAAAGAAAAATGCTAACAAGAGATGCAATTAATGAGCTTGTAAGATTACCTCCATGACATGAGCATCAGTACACACCAGCTTGCCAAACCATTCATGGCTACTCAATTACTCCTGCATCTCAATTCAGATGCACAGATTGCAAGAAACACTGAGGACTATTCAAATAAACTTGTGTCACTCTTTTAACATTCATATTAATGCTAATCTGGCAAGATGGCTTACTTTAATACCACATGAGCAATATACAAGCCATTTCTTCTTCCTTAAGGAACAGCGCCAAAACAACTTCTCCCACGTAATTTATAAAAAAAAAATAGCCGAA
>NDXB01017392.1:230966-246547 GCA_002631895.1 Agapornis roseicollis | reverse complement strand
AACAGCGCCAAAAAAACTTCTCCCACGTAATTTAAAAAAAAAAAAAAAAATAGCTGAAGTGAATAGAAAATGGGAGACTGTATTCAAACAGACCCATATGAAGGTGGTGTACGCACACAGAACGCAGCAGAATGCCTGTAAAATTGCCATGAAAATTGATTACTCCGGGCAAAGTTTACTTACTCACCTTTTGCCATGGTGATTGAGGATAATAAAATTTTAAAATGCATGCAAGAAGGAACAAGTCAGATTTTACAGCCATTGGTGAATAAGAAATGTTTGTGGCTACACAACAGAATACTTTTCACCAGAGTCACAGGCTCCCTATCCAAGTTGCATCAAAACTGGAGAGCTGAGAAGCACAGCAACAATAACAAACATGAGCTGCAACTGGGCAGCTTGTTACACAAAAACTGCAGCATTCCTTTTGGAGATAGCCTTAACCAGATTTTTATCTTCCAAAAACAGGTCAGAACCTACACGTAGTAAGAGCCACCTGCTTGAGGTGTGCATACTTTATCTGCTGCTTCTGTTGCTGGACAAAACAACAACAAAACATTCTGGTTCTCAATTCCTGCAGTTCTGCATACCCCAGCCAGCAGCGGCTGAACTCTAGCCTTTTAAAACATTATAAAACTCAGAACATATGACTTTAAACACATCTGAAGTGTTTAACAGACTTTAAGTAATTATATTTAAGTATCAGTCGGGTTTCTTAGGAAATCAACCACTTCCATGTTCCATTACAACAGGGCAGACCTTAGGCAAGTTAGAATGTTGCGTCTTCCTCAAAAATAACTGGAACCATCTTTAAAATTCACAAGACTTTAGCTCCATAAACTAGCATTTGAACAACGTCTCTCCGTGTAAAGTTTTCCAATACAAAAATTCAACACGTTGTAGACTGAGCTCAGCTTTAGTTCCCAAAATTGAGAAGTTCACCTTAATACCATGAACATATCACTGGGTAGGCTATGTCTATTTGTCACAAGCCAAATGACTGTGAAGGGACTTCTGAGAACTTAACGATTCTTTTTTGGTTCATCCCATGGTCAGAGGAGGTCCTACCCAGTACAACTGTTTACCTCAGTGTTAAACAGCAGCACAAGAACATGTTTTTATTTTAGCCTTTTCTGTCCTCACACTGAGAATAAAAACAAAAATACTTTTAAGTAGAGAAGACCTATATGTTCAACTCTAACATTAAAGGTGTTTATGAAGCTTTGATTTTTTCTGTAGCTTTTTTTTTATTATAGGAGCATTCATTATGTTTTTATCAACTTTTTAACATAAAACCCCCATATACTTAGATGAAAAATTAAAAGAAAATAAAATACAGCCTTTTAAAGTGTGGGTCATTTTTAACTAAGTTTCTATAAGAAACTCCATTAAAGTATACAAAGAAATACAGATACAAATAGAATGCCACAGTACCCTTTCTATTAGTTAATAAAAGAAAAAAAAAATCACTTTAGAAACAGGCTCAGGTTTCTCTTTTGAATTGATTTGTACAAACTGCAACTGCTACTCAGAAGTGTTTAAAACTCCTCAATAAAATTTATAGCTTTCTATTTGATTTCTTCTCCCTGGGCCTCCAAAAAACCCAACCAAACAAAAAAGAATTAAACCTCAAATTCCAAATAAGGGAGATTATTTCATCCAGCCAGTTCAGCGATACCAGGGCAAGATTATTCCCCACAGAGTATTTGCTAGTGCTTAATGCAGTCCATACTGTGTGTCCTAACACATTATGCAAATGACGCACACATAAAAGAAAATGTCTATCTCAAAGTGCGCCCCTTCACCAACAGCCAATCTGTAATTAGCCATGGCCTCCAAGGAGGCACCTCATTCACTTTCAGCAAAGCAGCAGCTGCTGGCAAACGGAAATAAAAAAATTTAGAACAAGAATAAAGCCTACTCCCTCAACTCCCAAAGGTGTAGGCCCAAGGCAGAGTCAAAATCTAAGCAGATACTTGTTATTTTACACAATGCCCACACAGAACCTCTCATGCCCAGTGCCAGATATTAACATGATTTGTATCAGGCTCTCTCTAGCATAATGCTGTTCAGAGCTTGCAGGAACAGCTCCTAGTGCTTCTTTACTCAAATACTTTCTAAACTACACATTTTCAATGCAAAAATCGAGAATAGAAAAATATAAAGCAGCAACGCTTCCTGCTGAACCCAATTCATTGACAAGATACAAAACGGTAACAGGACTCACCAATTCAGAGAGATGCAGTAGTTCTAGCCCCCCACATAAAGACATTCAGAGAACAAAGCATATAGCTGTACCTAGCTTTTACTTTCCTTTTACCAAATGATCCAGTCTCTAAACTCTAGCATCATCTCCATGAAGATTCTCTTTAAATCTAACAGCAACAATAGAACATTAAGAAAATTCAGAAAATTGTTTCACCATTACTAATAAAAGATGGTAAACAACAATTCAGGAAGTAGCCAGAATTCCCACATAACTGGAAAAAAGCAAGAATGTATTTCAACCTCTCAGAGAACAGAAAACACCATAGAGGAAGCCTTCCTAGTAAATCTTTACATATTTAAGAACTGTATACATAAAATAGCTTATCCCGCCTTGCAACTCTAAGACTAGGCACTTTCAGGTTTACAACATGTATTGAGCCTCTGATATGAACATAGTCACAGTGTGCTCGGCATCACTGTTTCCACCCCATTAGTTGTACTTCTAGGGTATGTACCTACTACTAGGTGATGGGGGGGAAAAAGTACCACAGAAGTGTCTTCACAAAAAAATTAAAAATGACAAGACTTTAGAAGCACTTGGACAGAAGAAATGTACAGCGCTTACATTAATCTACACTCTGTATAATAAACAGGCAAAGCTGATGTGATCATCCCTTTTCATCCACCAATCTGACCCAACAGCATAATTCTCATCCACCATTTACCTCCTATGCTCAGCACAACATATTATTTAGTACATATACATATATTATCTACTATGGGAGGCAGACAAACACTTCCCCTGTAGCAAGGCCCTAAACTCAAGTATCTGATGAGATCATAGGCCCTGACGCCTTCTACAACCATTGAGTTATACCTAACAGCTCATCAGACTGATTTCTGGACTGCTGTCAATTCAGACTGTTTCAACACCAATTTAAAAGCCTCCCCATTTATACTAGGGCTAGCTCATGCATTTTAAAAACAATGACCCCTGTTAACAACAGGAAATAAATCTGTTTTCATTTAACATCATTTCCTAACTTTTTTATATCTGCTTCCTATCCTATGCAATACACAAACAACTGCAAGGAAGAGTAACACACAACCCAATGCTAGAAAACATTTGCTTTTCTTCCAGTTGTTATCAGATAAAAACAAAACAAAAACCAAAAACCATGCCCATTACAAAGCATCAGTATATATTCCTGACATGTTAGTCTAATGCTGCTACACTCAACTCCTTAGGAAGAGATATAGAAAGGTTTTCTTTTAATAAGGCTCACAGGTTGCACACATTTACATTCTAATCACCATCTACACAGCAGCAGATGTATGTATTCACAAGATTATTATTAAAAATAAAAGACCAGCAACTACTCTTTTCAGAGCCCATGCTGTTCTGCTGAGCTAGGATTTGGTTATCCATCTACACAAAGATGTTTTCATACATTAAAGAGGGACAAGATCACAAGAGAGACACGATCACAAATATGTACAGTGCACAAGATTAAATACTTTCCCTTCCTCAACTATTCTCTCAATTGGGTTTTCTTCTTTTCTTGTTTGACCTAGAATCTTACAAATGCGTTTCTCCAACCTAGATTTAACATTATGGTTAAAATGTACTGCCTTTAAGCACTGGAAATAAGAAAGTATTGATATCCAACCACAGAGTTCCACAACAGTTTACATGTTTACAGGCATATTTACATAAAGATGATATTTAAATAAAGGATCAAAATACAGCCCTTCAGTGCCTGTGTCCACAGCACCTGGGAGTCACCACTTCCAAGTTTACCAATGTCATCCCAACCGGGTTGTTAAAATAGTACACGATCTATTAATTATTGTTAGCAAGAGCACCAATCATTTTCTATTTTTAGCGTTATCATTGCCCTTCTCTGGTTCTGACCCTTCCAGCACAGGCTTCTCTTCAGTTTATGCAGTTGTGCTCTCTCTGATAAGGTGTATGAGTAAATCTTTTTTTCCCCCCTCTTCTGAATTCAAGTATTTATGGTTACAATGCAAAAATCCCACAAAACCAAAACCCCAAAAGCCCACACTCTTAATGCAAATTTGCAGTAAGGTATTAGCAACTTGCAACAAATACCTAAATGTATGTGTGCTCTGATGAGATCCAACAGAAAAATATCAAACACTTTAGAAAAAAATTATTTTATAAAATACTTCTAGTATTCATAAACTAAGGAAACTATTGTTTACAGTAAAAGTTTTACTTCTAAAACCACACATGCTGTGGTCAGTATTTTTTCATCCTACGTTTAACATTTTGAATGTGATTTTAATACAGACTAACAGTAAACTATACCACAAACTTAGCAATTCTTTTAAAGTAAACACAAAATAGTGGGAACAGAAAAACAAACAAAAAAAAGCACTTTTTGTTGTGCTTTTCTAGGCAGAGGAAGGAGATTAAAAGCGCACTGAAGATGAAGCTAGCTCCAGCCTCAAATCTGGACAAGCCTGTAGATGGGACGTTGTGACTGAAGCAGTACTGCCTGTACTTCAGCAAGGCTTAATCACTCCAGCAAAACACTGCTACAACCTGACGAAACAGAGATAGTATATGCCTATTAATCTAAAAGTCAGAAAGAACACGCTCTCACTTATCTGTCCTTATGAACATAAGCTCAGCAACTCTTGCAACCCATTTGCAAATGTGTGTCAGATTTCAAACAGAATGGCAAACAGCCCTAAGAGTCTCTGGCCCTCTCTGACAGCTCCCCCAGGAGCTCAGAATACCTGATCTGTCCCTTTGAACAGGCGCTGTATGTTCAGACCGGAGCCTGCAAGCCTGAATGCACAATCTTTGTTCTCAATGCTCATTTCAGTGAAGGGGCTCTGAAGTGAGAAAGACCACCAGGTACAGTGTCAACGGGAGAACAGAAAAAAAGTGAACTGAAATAAGGGCAAGTTTTTCAGTATTTGATCAAATATTGATGATTATAGTTGTACATTTCCAAAACTTTTAACTGGCTGAAAACCTTAATTTCTGTTGCAACTCCCTTACTAGTGATGAGCACCAGCTATGCCTGAAGTCTTCCTTGTGACAACCTGCTGTGCATATAGGTCTACACCTAAACATTAAATGTAGATGAGTTCATACTGCATTATGAAACAAGCACCATATGGGATACAGCATCCCAGAAACATATATCATTTGCCAAAACTGCTAATATCTTGTATGTCAGTATGAGCACACTATAAAAGCCTGCAACTCCAGTGACTTTTTGCAAACTTCAAATTCCTTTTATATAGTAATTGTGTCTCATTAAAGGTTTTTTCTGGTTTTGTTTTGTTTTCCCCAAGAGAAAAGCAGTGCTTACTGTTCAACACAAGAACGACTTCAGTTAAAGGGATTTGTTCACACATATAGCACAAACACCGCACACAGTAACTGTCCCACCAACTGAACTGATGCAGCAGATCCCACATCACAAGCTCTCACTCTCTCTTGGCATTTTACACCAATCTGTGAAAAAAGTTATAAGAAAGTATGTTGAACTTTAAGCTATGCAGCAATATGCATACTAAAGGTACTGAGATAGCACTGCAACCTTGATTAGGCATTCATGAGCAGTCTATGTTCAAGCAAAGATCATGTCAGGCCTGCTGTGATTAAGCTAATCAACAGTGTAAGCACATGTTTTCCAGCAGTTAAAATGTAACTGCAACATGTAAGTATCAGGCAAAACAACAGGCAGAGCAGTCCATTTTGCAATTCCACACCTATTAGTAGTCCCCAATTAGACAGCTTTAACATAATGATCTCCAAAAGCGCCACAGGCCGTGTCAGGGCTTACCACAGTAGGGATATGTGGATTATGACAAGTGCCAGTCCCATATGTCAGAATTAAAAATCAGGTTTTAATTTTTACGCTTAGACATGTGGCTTCCCCCCTCTTCCCACATTATCTGAACAGTATTAAAGGACAGACATACAAATTAAGAATCATAACTGACCACAGCCTTAAAGGTTAAATAAGAAAGCACATGATATTAAAATTCACATGTTGTCCTCACCTAACCTACCTGCTTTAAAAGACTGTATCTTACAAAACCATGTGTGCCACTTTCAAACCAAGGCAAAAGGGTGAATTGAGGACAGCATTAAACTAAAACCTGATGTCCTTAAAAAAGAACAAAAAAAAAAAAACCAAAAAACCACACACAACCAACCCCACAACAAACCAAAACCAACCCACACTTTATTCTTTCAGTTCTAGATTTAAAAATCATTCTACTACATATCAGTTTCAGCAAACAAAAGCAGGGCATCCATATAAAAGGCATCCATTTCACAGCCCTACAAAGATTTCAGGCAGTTCTCAGTCTTTGACAAAACATGCCCTAACTCTGATAAACACAAAAGCAAGTTCGTCTTTGTAAACGAAGTTTAGGACAGATCTTAGACCTATTACACATATTTTGCTGGAACTTAAATTATAGTTGTTTCGCATACATTTATTACTATTAATAGACAGCAGCACAGAAGGAAGCGCCAGGCACAGCTCTGTCTTAAAAACTCCGTGTGGCGAGTCCAAACATGCAGTGGTGCCACCATAGGGCATACTATAAAGTTTTCAAATTAAGCACACAGACGACTGTTCCAGCAACAAATGCTATTAACAGAAATACGTTTAATACAAGCCGCTACATAGAGACAGGAGAGTAACAAGTACTACCTACAAGGAGGCAGAGGCCAGGCCCTTATTTCTACTAAAAAGCAGCATAGTTTGAGCTGAACGAGGAGGTGCGGGACGGGGTCGACGAAGCCGTACACCAGTACCGTCCCCCGGGAACAGGGCAGGGACAGGGCGGACAGGCGCCGGGAGGGCGAGCGTGGGCCGACACACCGCGATCTGACCGCGGGACTCGGGGACCGGGGGCTCACCCCACGGAAACCGCCGCCCCGAGGGTGAGGACACCGTCCGTTCCGCAGGGCGGGAAGCGGAGCCACCGCCCGGGCCGCAAGGCAGCGGAGGCGTCCTCACACACACACTTCCCCCCGGACCGGGAGCGACGCCCCGACTGCAAGGGGAGCCCTCAGCCAGGGCCGCAGCCGGTCCCCCTTCTGCCGGGGAGCCGCACGCCCGCACCGCTCCCAGCGTCCAACTCCCTGCAACTCCAAAGCGGGCGGGCAGGAAGAGAGCGGGAGGGAGAAAGGGAGGGAGAGAGGGGGCGGCCATTAAGCCCTCTCCAGCCAAGCCGTTCCCCGCGGCGGGAGGTGGCCGCCCAACCGGCCCTGCCCGCCGCGTACGCGCAGCCCGCGCCCTTCCCGCCCCCGCCGCTCATACCTGGCCGCCGTTGCCGCCGCCTGGAGGAGGCTCGTTGTCTCCATCTCCGCCGGGTGGCCCCGTTGCCCACCGGGTCGCCATTATTTCATTCCCGGTTACAAAGGAGGCGCAAATCCTCTGGAGCCCACATCGGGGAAGGGAAGGGAGAGGAAGGGAGAACCAGAGCCGCTCGCACACACCCGGGGCGACGAGGCCAGCCCCGCCGCCTGGAGAGGGGGACTCGGCCCCTTCACGCAGCTGCCATAGGGAAGCGCGCCGGGACGACCCTGGGCTTCAGCTGCGCTCCAAGGCTTCTGCCTTCATGGCTGGAGAAGAGAGAGAGCAGATGTGTCAGTCCTCGGCGCGGGGACGCTGCCGCCTCCTCCGGCACCAGTCCCTTGTTAGGCTAATTGCACCCACTCGTCATCTTCCTCTTCCTCCGGCTCCTCCTATCCAGAGCCCCAGCCGCGGGGAGGAGAGGGCAAGCGGGGAGAAGCGGGAGGTGCCCGCTCCCTCCTACTTCGCTACGCATAGGCTTTCGTGCCGCCGGAGGGAGCGGCGGCGGCGGTGGAGCGCTGCCCCGGGCCGCAGAGGACAAAGGGAGAGGAGCCGTGGCTACCGAGGACAGCAGGCCAGCCTCTCCTCGCCTTGGCCCAGCCGAACTTTGATCAACTGGTGGAGTACGGAGCAGGCAGCCAAGGGGCCGCTCGTTCACCGGGCCGAGCGGAAGCTGCCGCCCGTTCACAGTCCTCGTCCCGGCCTAACCAGTGGCGTGACCGGGCGGGGGGCGGCGGGAACGCACAAACACCGGTTGGAAAACGGCAACAAAAGAAGCCTGCCGGCAGCTGCGAGGCCGAGACCCCCACTCAGCAGAGCTGGGCTTTTGTCTCTCACACGACTCTATCCCGCTCGCAGACGGCTCCCTCCCCCTGTCTACGTAGCCGGAGCCGTTCACGATCAGACCACCGCGCCCCACGCCCCGCCCGCTACCCCTCCCTCGGGCCTCCCGCCTCTCTCCGCATAGACGCGCCGTTTCGCCCCGACCGTGGCAGCAGGCGGCCGTTCCGGGCCGGCCCTACCCTGCCCCCCGCCGCCAATTAGGGCGTCTCGGCGCTGGGGGCCATCACGCCGAGCCAGCTGCGCCCGCCGCGCTGCCCCGGCTACCTGCGCACCGGCCTCACCCACCGCCGCAGGCGGCGGCAGCTCGCTGCGCTCCGGCCCCGTTCAGGGCTCGGCGTGAGGGGAAGCAGTGGGCGCGCTGAGGAGCTTCAGCCAGCGCCCAGCTGGAGGCGCGGGGATTTGCGCCGCGGAACCTCCTCCGTGCCGCTGGCCGCGATCTCCCGCCGAGCCAGCGCGGAACCTCTTGTCGTCCGTGGCCCCAGCACCCGAACGCGGGTCGCCTCTTCCCCCGTCCCGTTACACCACCGCCACGGGAAGGCCCCGTGCCCGCCCCAGCGCCTCGCGGTGGTCCCCGCCCTGACAGGAGCCAGGGGCGGCAACCCTTCTCCCTCTCTTCAGCCCGCTAAGCCCGGGCTGGCAGCGCGACCCCGCGGCGGCCGACAGTGGCTCACCGGCCCTCAAGCTGCCCCAGTCTTACTGAGCAGCTCGGGGGTCTCCGTCCCCTCAGCCTCGCGGCGGCGATGAACCCTTTCCGGCTCTATCGGTTCCCGCTGCCTCTGCGGGTGAGGAGCCCGTCCCCGTCCCGTTCCCCCGCCTCCAAGCTGGCGGTTGCTGTTCCCTCCAAAAATCCACCCACCTCCTCAGACGACACCGCGAGGACAGGAACTGGCTCCCGGCTGCCTTCCAGGGCACCCGCCCTTCGGCCCGGGAGCACAGAGCCCCACCGGGCTCGCACCCCGCCACCGGCCCTTGTCCGCCGCCCGCCAGCACGCCTGAGGCGGAGGCGTCGGTGTTATTTACCCCCCCCCCCCCCCCCCCCCCTTTTTTCGTTGCTGCTGAGGATGCTGGTGATTGCAGGTGAGCTGTTCACATCACCTCATCCCTCCATGGCAGTCGGAGTGAGANGGGGGGGGGGGGGTGTTTTTTTCCCCCCCCCCCCCCCCCGCCCTACCCGCGCTTTCGGGGGTGGGTCACATCGGAGAATCTGGTGTTCCGCCCTAAGGCAGAGCTCAGGGCTTGTGTCGCCAGCTCGGACCCGCACCTGGCGTCGTGAGGGCTTGCCTGGCGGTGGAGGCGGCTGTCCCTGTGGGATGCGGCCGGGCCCAAGTCCGAGACTGCTGTTCAGTGTGTGGGGAGCTTGGTTTTGTTGTCTCCTTGAAGGTGTTAAATAAAGCCATTTTCTATACTTCATCTATCGTCAGAGTGTGTGATTTCTATTTTATTTTTTTTTCCTTAAATGGTTATTTTCAACATAGAGGTGGACAAGTGAGGTCTCTGTGAAAGGAAGAGCAAGGCATTTGTAATAAATGGTAAATGTCTTCTGGGAAATGAAAGGTGGTGTCTGGTTTGTGGGCTCAAAACAGTGATGTTTTGGGTTGTGGTGGAGTTTCTTTACTATGCTACTCTTAAGTAATCTCTGAAAAGAGGGGACTCGCCTGGTTATCCCTCACATTAGCAGCAGGTATGTATATTGGTATCCAAAGATCTGGGTAAAGTAGCTTATGTCCAGTAGCTGGAGAAAAAGTCAGTCCATGTGCTGGTTCTTGACAACCGAGCTCACATTTGCCATCTTTAAAAGGGTTTTACAACTCAAGGCCTGTTGCACTTTCTCAGGTGCGTACTTGTATCTAGGTGTATTTCATCAGGTGTCTATACAGTTAAGAACCTGTAGTGGTTTCTGAAGAATTTGAGTTTCTCATAAATTTCTGATGTTAATGGGTACTTTGTGGATGAACCTGACCTGGACCAGAGAGTATATATGCATATTTTAAATGAGATCCTGCTGTCCAGCTGGCAATCCACAGATGGTTCTGTCCAGCTCTCTAACTGTTTCTCATTGCTGTCCAGACCCTGAGCAAGCTCTTGTAACATAGTCCAGTCCATGGTTGTCAAGAAGTTGAAAAGACCAGAATTAAAATCACTTGAGATTTTTGAAGGGTGCAGAAGGGAACCAGTGGGAGCACTTTTCATGTTTAGAAGCTGTTAGCAAACAGAACGAAGTGTAGCTGTGAGCTTGGTGGCATACTCTGCTCTGTAGACATCATGTCAATTCACAGAACATCGTCAAAAATCCATGATGTATCTAAAACCAGCTCTGTGTATTCAGAATAATTACTTGTTTCTGTAGGAACCACAGTGCTGACTCCAAATCTAAATTAGCACCGTCACTAATATCCACGCAGAAAGTTGTCAGATTCACAAAGTATCTAGAAGAGGTTAAACCAGAAGTAGACTCTGAGTGATCATTTAGTATCTATCAAGTCTCTATTTATATCAGCACAGCTACATCAGTATGGTGACAAATCTTCCATTTTTACTTTTCTTACATTGCCAGTCAGTTTCTCTAGCTTTAGCTTTCAAACTGTAACAGGGAGATGAAAATATCACAGAGGAAAATGTGATCCTAGAATCATAAATTACCTCATAGCTAGGCTGAGGAAATAGATCTTTTTATTGACTCTGAAAAGGTTGTATTTGTGTAATTATCAAAAGTATTTACACTAGCAAATCTTTATTGAACTGGGTATTTCATTTTCTTCCTCTTAATCATAGTGTTCTATTTTTCTGTGGCAGATGCTTTTGTCTGAGGTGCTGGGATGTAGTTATGACATTCATGTATAAGGCTATGGTGCTGTAATTTTTCATAGTTAGAATAAGTTGGAGAAGGAAGCAACCTTTCAGGAACATGCTTATTATCTTGGATTCTTAACACACAGCAAAACCTCAGAGTCCCTTAACCACCCTTGAAAGTGGCTTAATAAAAGAGATTGCAAAAGCAGAATTAGGGTAACAGCACTGTAATTTCACTTTCTCACCTTCCAGTCTGAAGGTGTTGACACATACTCACTTAGCAGACAGCTGCAGCAGCTTAAAGCGTTAGCACCATCCTACTGTTTATTATCACTCCTTGCTAAAGAGTACCATCCCCCCAGGAGAGTTAGTGCAGACATCTTGAGCGCATCTCAGCCGCTTCAGTGCAAAGTCTAGCAGCTGAATTTAACTTGCTGAGGTAAGCAGAGCTGAGCCTGCACTGCTGTTCAGGGCCTGAGGTGTGCTCAGTCATCCTGTTCTTCCTGTTCTCTGGGTCAGTGGTGGCATAATAATGAGGGTCTATCTCCTTAAACTGTCAATCACTGAATGAACATCTTGAGAACATAGAGATTCAAGAGGCTAAATTGTGAACATCAAAAATTCACGTGGCAAGGTGTCCTGGGTTCAGCAATAGCAGCCCAACCTGGGCTGCACTAATTACACAAGGAGCTCACATAGGAAATCCCAGTCATCCAAGAATTCTAGAAGTCATTATGGACTGACCAGAGGGCAAAGATTTTGGAATGTCACCAGAGGAGGAGGTGATGCGTGCCCAAGAGGCCCCACNTGTTTCAGAATCCTGGATATTACAGGCTGAGAAGCATTTACAAAGCTGGAGCTAATGCTGTGAAACCAACACTTGTGAAAGAGTTTTAGTCTCTTATGCAGATTAAAAAACCTATCAGCACAGTCAATGAAGGACTTTAGGACATAGTCCAGCACTCACAGCAAACATTGGCCATTAGCAGTACCTTCAAGCGTTTCAATATGATCATCAAATCACTACAAAGACTCACTTGTTTAGAGAAATTTAATTTCTCTACAATATACGATACTTGTAGCTGACTAATTTCTCCTATTTTCTTATGACAGGTTTCCCAGAAACTGTGGCTACTGACTTAGTCACTGTTTTCCACAGAACTTGTGCATCAGGTTTTGTTTTTTTTCAATTTCATTCCAAGACCTCCATGCTGTAAGAAAACCCGAATGTGATCTGACACTCTGGGCTTGGAGAAGAACAGAAGTGTGTCTGACAGAGTCTTTATTGTATCTTGCAGTGCTTCAAAAGTGTAACTTGTACTGTTAAATTTTAAATTAAAGATATTAAGTATCCAGTTAAGACTTTTGGCTGCAATTCCTGTGTATTAAAATAAATATATAAGTAAATAAATAAATTAAATCAAAAAATATAATAATGTTGATAATTTGTCAAAAATACTTCTGGACTGATCCTAATGACATATCTAGCCTACCCAAAACATCACCTTCTGACTTCATATTCTTTATTGCATTCTTCATGTGAGCTAGCCTTGGCAGGTATGTCACACATAGTCCAAGCTAGATCTACCAGCTAACTGATTTCTGTATGCTTTTAATTTGGTTTACAGCATATCAAGGGACAGCTTGAAATGGTGAAGGACTTGATGGACAGGAGGAGAAAAAGGCGGGGTAAGTACATCCATAACCAGCACCTAAAAAATTGATTTCCATCTCTTCAATGCCACAGCAGATAAAGCAAATTGGAGTTATTTAATTTGTGCTTGGATGAAAAAGAATTAATTTTTTAAATTCCTATTTTCCATCTGAGAATCAGCCACTTGATTGCTTCATAAAGGGCAGAAGAAGCCACAGCTTCTCCTTGGACTTTTGGGAGAGATGACTTGAGTTTTCCATCATGCATCTGACTCCTTTCTGCAACAAGATACAGCCAAAGCTTTAATTCATCTCCCTTCAATCAT
Source organism: Agapornis roseicollis (assembly GCA_002631895.1). Lineage (NCBI taxonomy): Eukaryota > Metazoa > Chordata > Aves > Psittaciformes > Psittacidae > Agapornis > Agapornis roseicollis. Next base: position 233,370 of record NDXB01017392.1, on the reverse strand, counting down.
ATTTGTGTTGGCTAGTTTCTAACAGCACTATTCCCATTCTTATTCTCTACTATATTATTGTAGGACAAGCATGAAACATTATTTGCCTGTCTTTCATCCTGTCTCCTCCTCCGTATTGTATTTTACTTTCTCTAGAGATGTACCTGATCTGGAAATCCCAGTTGAATATGCTGAAGCTCACACTGGCTTTCCAATCATAGAATCACAGAATAGTTAGGATTGGAAAGGACCTTAAGACCATCTAGTTCCAACCTCCCTGCCGTAAACACGGACACCTCACACTAAACCATGCCACCCAAGGCTCTGTCTAACCTGACCTTGAGCACTGCCAGGGATGGAGCATTCACAACTTCCCTGGGCAACCCATTCCAGTGCCTCACCTCCCTTATAGTAAAGAACTTGCTCCTTATATCCAATCTAAACTCCCCCTGTTTAAGTTTGAACCCATTACCCCTTGTCCTGTCACTACAGTCCCTAATGAATAGTCCCTCCCCAGCATCCCTATAGGCCCCCTTCAGATACTGGAAGGCTTCTATGAGGCCTCCACGCAGCCTTCTCTTCTCCAGGCTGAACAGCCCCAACTTTCCCAGCCTGTCTTTGTATGGGGGATGCTCCAGTCCCCTGATCATCCTTGTGGCCCTCCTCTGGACTTGTTCCAACAGTTCCATGTCCTGTTTATGTTGAGGACACCAGAACTGCACACAATACTCCAAGTGAGGTCTCACAAGAGCAGAGTAGAGGGGCAGGATCACCTCCTTTGACCTTCACTAGGGGGAAAACCTGCCTGACCAATTTGGTGGCCTTCTATGATGGGGCTACGGAACTGACAGACAGGGGTAGAGCAGTTGACGTCCTCTAACTGGACTTGTGCAAAGCGTTTGACACTGTCCCACACGACATCCTTGTCTCTAAATTGGAGAGACATCAATTTGATAGGTGGGGCACTCGGTGGATAAAGAACTGGCTGAATGGTCGCGTGCAAAGAGTTGTTGTCAATGGCTCAGTGTTCGGCTGGAAGTCAGTAACGAGTGGTGTCCCTCAGGGATCAGTGTTGGGACTGGTCTTGTTTGACATCTTTGTCGCTGACATGGACAGCGGGATTGAGTGCGCAACCCTAACTATTCTATGATTCTATGATTCTATAGTTCTAATCCCCCTCATTCCATCCAATCTGGCTTTGAACACTGCCAGGGATGCAAACTACCCTCTCTACCCTTGCTGCTTCTCTGAGCTTGCTTTGATTTTAATAATAGAATCATATAGCTTCACATTTCACATAGATTTTCAAGTAAAACAAAGGAATAATCCTACCAAGTTCCTCTGCTGCTGATGTTAAGACAGACACCATGCAAATAATTCTTTTTTTTAATTTTTGTCGCCAACAGGAAAAAAAAAAAACAAAAAACAACCCAAAAGGTAGTTTTTATTGGTTTATATCAAGCCCAGACTGAAATGTCTCCACATACTCAACCAATTAAGACAGTTCATTTAAGATTAAACAAAACATTTAATTTAGGGAGAAACAAATCAGGCATACTTAACAATGCTAGCAAGCAAGAGTCAGAAAACAATCAAGGGAAAAAAATAAATAAATGTTTCATGTCACTGACCCTGTGTACCAAAGGTGGTGATTCTGTTGCTCTTGGATAACAGATGACTTGCAGGCCATCTAAGGACTGCTCCTGTGCCAGGCCTGGGTATGTGAGGGAGCAGGGTTGGCTTTTGCAGGAATGTGCTGGCTGTGTCCTCTGAAGCCTTCTCTAGGAGAAGAAAAGAGCCAGCTGTGGCCAGCACTGCTTGCCTGGATCAGTGAGTGACATGTTGAGCCTCAGGGAACTATTGTCAGCTCCTGCCTGTGAACTTCTTTCAGAATTCCCTCTCTACAGCTTTTTTGAGTTACAGCATTTTGGTCCTGGATAGTGGGAAATAAGGGATATCACTCACAACAGCAAGTCTCACCTTTTTCTGTTGGAAAATCATCCAAACTATGGGTTAATTGAGCACTAATACTGCCTTGTTCACTTCAAGAAGAAATTTTACTTTAGGTTTTGATCCTAGAAGTAGATCAGAGTAGTAGACCAGGACACCACAAAATCAAGCCCCATTCAGAAGACTTAGTTTTTTGAATGGCATCCAAATCTCTTTGTTAATTAAATTCAGACATTGAATTTTTTTGGAAATATTACAACAGTTTTCTGGGACATATTTTTCTTCATTTTGTATTGTCTGAAATACTACATTTTGAGAAGTAAATTCTTCACTAGAAAACAAAAAAAATCATACACTTCTTTAATTCTCCTGGGGTTTAATGTAAAATAATGTCATAGTCCAGGTTTTTTCAAAAGTTTTTGATAAAATATTTAAATTTCTAAATATTTTCATACTTTTCCCTCTTTTTTTTTTT
>NDXB01017392.1:220644-230849 GCA_002631895.1 Agapornis roseicollis | reverse complement strand
AAATATTTTATATTTTTAAAATTTTTATACTTTTCCCTTTTTTTTTTTTTTTGGGGGGGGGGGAAATAGATAATCATGTTGAAACTTCCTGAAAAAATAAAGTGAAACAGTCTTTAAGCTTAACTATGAGACTGATCCTTTTCCTATACAACTTTTTCTTGAGAAGCCTTGAATTTTAACATATAAATTAATGACTACATAAATAAAAAGTAAATGCAGTGGGAAAGACCAGTAATGGAACCAAAGGGTATATATATGAGCCACCAAAAAAAAGAAAAAGGTTAATACATCTGTTTTTTCAATGCAATAAAAGACACCATTGTTTATTGGTCACTCCTTTTAGAAGTACTTCTGACAGAAAAGTTTTGTCAGACTTGAATTTAATGAAAACAGGGGAAATTGCATTTTCAAATATTGTTTAATGCTTGAAGTGAAATGCAGATGTTTAATTCACCACAAACACCAACATTTTGTTCATTTAACAAAGAGCTCAGATTGCTCATGTACCTCTTCTGGAGTCACACTGTATGCTCCTTTGTGAGACAACTGCTGCTGATGTCAGACTCTCTTGACTTGTAAATTTTGCTTGATGCTAACTGCACTGCACTGGTTTAGAGGACTGTGAAGCTGAAGACCTGTGAATAAAACAAGGTATGCTTTCACATCCACAGATAGCAGTTGCCTAAAAAATAACAGCATGGGTATGAGGAAAGAACTAGAATTACTGCAGGAGGCTAAATCTATTTTCACTGGTACAAAGAATAAACTTTTTCCCCTTCTGAAATAAAATTCACTAATAATTCAGAGTTGTAAAATTACAATTATCTAATATCAGGGTAAATCAAAAGGTACAAAAAAAGGTGACAGTTGTTAAAAAGGCAGGCAGATTTTCCATCACATTTCAGCTATTAGAATCTTTGTGACCCTTTTCACCTATAGACTTTCTTTTTAACCCTTATGTAGATAAAAGTAAGTTGTGCAAACCCTGCTTTCTTTGGGCAAACTGCTTTTGTGCTGAACCCAAAAGTATATGAATCACACATTGTACTTGTTTCTTTTATTTATTCCCTATGTCTATCTTCAGCCTGGAACCTTGAGCTATGAAAAATAAATACTAACTCAGAGGGAAATGCTACTGAGAGTTTCATCATAACAAATAAACAAAAAAAATGCCCCCTGATCAGTCCAGTGCTTCTGCAGTGGTGTGCCACACTGGTTGAATACCAGGCATTAGTCCTGAAATATATTAGTCCTGCTGAAATATAGACTCATAGAACAGTTAGGACTGGAAAAGACCTTAAGATCATCTAGTTCCAACCTCCCTACCTCACACTAAACCATGCCACCCAAGGCTCTGTCTAACCTGACCTTGAACACTGCCAGGGATGGAGCATTCACAACCTCCCTGGGCAACCCATTCCAGTGCCTCACAGCCCTAACAGGAAAGAATTTCCTCCTTATATCCAATCTAAACTTTCCCTGTTTAAGTTTGAATCCGTTACTCCTTGTCCTGTCACTACAGTCCCTAATGAAGAGTCCCTCTCCAGCATCCCTATGGACCCCCTTCAGATACTGGAAGGCTGCTATGAGGTCTCCAAGCAGCCTTCTCTTCTCCAGGCTGAACAGCCCCAACCTTCTCAGCCTGTCTTCGTATGGAAGATGCTCCAGTCCCCTGATCATCCTCGTGGCCCTCCTCTGGACTTGTTCCAACAGCTCCATGTCCTTTTCATGCTGAGGACACCAGAACTGCACACAGTACTCCAGGTGAGGTCTCACAAGACCAGAGTAGAGGGGCAGGATGCAGCCCAGGAATATGAAAAACATTAACAAGATGATAATGCCACTTCACAACTGTGAAGATCAGTTACCAGGATTATGTTCCTAATTCATATTCACCTTACAAAGGAGTAACCTTACTCAGTTACAGCAGCAAATGAATGAATGCTGGAACGTTACAAGCTTTTGGTTTTGCTTTGTGCATAATGGAAATGTTGCTTAAGAGTTGTTGAGCAATCTTCTGTAAGGAAATGTGAAACTATGAGAAACGTTTTCCTAAGGGATTTTCTATGTTTTGGAAAACATAGAAAGTTATAAGTTTTTATTTTTTTATGTTTTGGAAAACATAGCTGTATGCTATGTTTTGTGATGTGTTTGAACTTGAAAATGCTGAGGGCTGGAAGGAAGTAAAGGCTTTTTTGTTTGAGTACTTGATTATTTTGGTTTTGTATTTTGGGAATCGTTTTGCACTGTAAGCCAAACAAACAGTTACTTCCCTTTCCCCACTGACCAAGAGAGGTATCTTCTCTATAGTTATGTCCTCCTTGACAGCACTAATAATACAAAACCCTGCATAAGGTGCATATTTGCACATCACACAATTTCAGGCACTCTGGGGATGCCGCCACACTGAAGATGGTTTGGAAACAAATGAAGTAACTGGAAATCTTTCCCCTAACCTTACACGACTTTGAGAAGGCCTGTGAAGATCATTTCATTAATCATTTCCTTCATGATTATCACCAGGAAAGTTGAAGCAGTCAGGTATTTAGATTGCACAGTAGAAATAGTGACAGGTTCATTGTTAAAAGGGAAAGGAAACATGTCTCAGTAATTCTTTCTGGTCCCCTATCCATTACCTCATTTTTTGGGAAGCTAATTCTCTTTTGGTCTTTTTTGCCCCTGCAGGGTGAAGTCCCATCTGGGAATTGTCCACCATGAAAGTGTTCAAACAAACACACTGGTACTTGGTCTGACACATGCCTCCTCTCAATGTGGTTTATTCTCTGCTTGCTGCAATCCTAGAGGCAGTGTCCAACCAATTTAATAAAAGTAAGTTTGCAGTTATGTTTACACAAAAACTGCAAAGCACTTTTTACCTCTTAAATTGTTTTAATCACTTCTTTTCCAACAGGAAATAGCATCCATAGCATTCTTCCTTTCCAATAACACAGTAGAATTCATAAAACAGTAAATAAGCTTAGTCTCTTGTCTACTTGGTAGGAAAAGAAAAAAATTGAACTGCTGCCATCTTTTGGTTGCACTCTACAATAATTGCCATCAATTAGAGGTTGTTTCCTAAATCAAACAGAAGAATAAAGGATTCTTAAGACATTTCTGAATTTGTTGTAAGAAAGTTAATTCTCTAGATAAATACAAATCCAAGAACATTTTCCCCAGGATCACTGACGTTTCAGAAGTAAATTTAGTGTATTTGTACAAGAACCTATAGGAAGGCCTGTTTGAGGCAACAGAATTTCAGGACACTTGAAAATAGTAGATTTTAGACTATTTTTTAGAAATCACAGACTCATCACTACATAACTTGTGATCTTTGGCTTTGCATTTCTTTCTTTGCTTTGTAAACAATTTCATAAATATACAGCTGTATTTTCTGAAGTCTTTACCAATCTGTTCTACTGATGTTTGGGACTTAACATGCCCTCACAGACCTGAATTATAGGAAGTCTTGAATGCTGACTTCTCTGATCCACCCAACTCAAATGATAACATGTGGGCAGACTTAGAGGCTAGCAAGAGAGGAAGCACATGCTCCTCATTAGTTTTGCTTTTATGTCAGATGATCAGCAATGACTAAAACTGCAAGCTTCTATCACTGGTCCAGCTTTCTCAGACTGTAAATACATCACAGGTCTTTATTTAGGAGACAAGAACATAATCAATGCAAGGAATACAGTTTACAAACAATTTAGCAGCTGAATGAGTATAGCTCACAAATTATCTCACCAGCTGGAGTGTTTCAGAAAGTGTTTAGAAAAACATACAGAAAACTACTTACCTAATATCAGTAGGAAGTCAAGATGAGAGCCTCCTACTTCTTGGCAGTCTTTTGATAAGCAGCAGAAGAGATAAAAACAAATTATTGCAACAAAGCTGTGTTTTCTTGAGATTCTGTGATAATTCCGCTAGTCCACACTATCTGCAACTGGAATTTCACAATACAGAGATAGAACATGTGTTTTCACGATGCTCAAGGTGCAGAATGTTTTCCACTTTGGCAAAAGATAGTTTACCACTTTGGCAACATATAGTTTACCATACACCCAGCAAGTAGCTCTAATTCACCTGGAAAGGTATGTGCACATGGTACTTCTATCCCGGTAGCTAGCTGAGATATTACTGAACCTAGTTAAATGTAGGTACATGTGGCCACCTGATACATCATTTGCACCCAAGATCAGCAGGAGGACAAATAAGTTAACATTCTTCAGTGCATAAAGCCATTTATATCATTATGGGGCAGTTCAAAAAAAGTGATCAATACCAGAAGTGGTTCAATACGTTGTTGGTGTGCCTGGAGTAAGATGGAATTAGTTTACTTACTGTCATTAAATATATATATTAACTTAGTGCCCAAAGGTACTAATCTAATCAATAGTGGAGATGTTTGTGTTTGGTAGAGCCTAAACACAGGTTACCTATATCCTGCCAGTCTTACAGTCCAATTGACAAGGACAATTTTATTTCATCCATGAAGCTACAAAATGCAGTATATTAACTAAACCTTTTTATCACTGATGGGGAACCTGTGCACACAGGTCAGAAATGACAAACAATGCTACAGTCAATGGTGTGCAACCACAAATAAAATGGTCATACCTGTGGAACAGCCTTTGAATGCCAAAAGGAACAGAGGTACAGAGAGTAACCTAGAGGAATCAGGGTAGAAGGCAGGGAAATATTTTCTATAGACACAAAAAATTCTTCTCCATCACCAATTAATTTTCTTCTATCTTTTTGAAAGCTTTCCCAAAACTGATATTTAATTTAAGGCTCAGAAAATATGTTTCTTTCTAGGTAATTACTTTCTCTAATAATAAATTTAACAGTAATACAGTTAAATACAGCAGAAGCTCTGGGTCTCCCAAGTACATCTCAGGACTTTATAAAACAAAGAAAAAAGCAAAAGAAACCATACAAAACCACAACTTTATCCCTCTCAATATCTCCCATATTCATATCAGCTTGACCAAAAAATAACGATCTAGAAACACAGGCACTACTGCAAATAGACAGTGTTTTTTGGTCTCTACTACTACTCACGATTTTCCTGCCAGTGACTTATCTAATATAATCTGCTTAGTGACACATAAGCATTATTTCACCTCCTTCCCCACCTGTTTTCCTCCCTCTACATCTAGAATACACATTTCCTTGAAGATTTTGGCTTATTTGCCTGCATTTATAACAGAGCAAATACAAGTGTGCATCAGTTATACATATTTCATATGAGAAGTTCTCTTGCAAAGGGCATTTGAATCTGTAAAGTTTGAGTTCCTGGTAGAAACTTTCTTCTTAGATAAAGGAAGTTCTAAGTAAGAACAATGTTTGACTCTGTAGATTGGGATACTGGAGATGGTTCCTTTCAGTTTTACTCTTTCCCAATGACCTATAAAACAAATGAGAAGCGGCTTCAAAATCTAACCTAACCTGCAACAGTGTACAACTGCAGAGCAAAACTGCTCATGTCTTTGGTGGCCAAGAATAAAAAGGAAAACAGAAATTACTCCATCTATGTCCCTCAGAATACTTAGGGTTTCTGGAAAGCTTACTTTATATGAGACACTTTCTTGGTGACAGCCAGCATGGCTTCACTAAGGGGAAATCCTGCTTGACCAATTTGGTGGCCTTCTATGATGGGGCTACGGAACTGACAGACAGGGGTAGAGCAGTTGACGTCATCTACCTGGACTTGTGCAAAGTGTTTGACACTGTCCCACATGACATCCTTGTCTCTATATTGGAGAGACATCACTTTGATAGATGGACCACTCGGTGGATAAAAAACTGGCTGGATGGCCACATGCAAAGAGTTGTGGTCAATGGCTCAATGTCCAGCTGGAGGGCAGTGACGAGTGGTGTCCCTCAGGGATCAGTGTTGGGACCAGCCTTATTTAACATATTTGTCACTGACATGGACAGTGGGATTGAGTGCGCCCTCAGCAAGGTTGCTGATGACACCAAGCTGTGTGGTTGGGTGGATACACTGGAGGGAAGGAATGCCATCCAGAGGGACCTTGACACACTTGCGAGGTGGGCTGATGCCAACCTCATGAAGTTTAACCATACCAAGTGCAAGGTCCTACACCTGGGTTGGAGCAATCCCAGGCAGAGTTACAGGTTGGGCAAAGAACAAATTCAGAGCAGCCCTGTGGAGAAGGACTTGGGGGTGGTGGTCGATGAGAAAATGAACATGAGCTGATTGCAGTGTGTGCTTGCAGCCCAGAAAGCAACCGTATCCTCGGCTGCATCAAAAGAAGCGTGACCAGCAGGTCAAGGGAGGTGATCCTGCCTCTCTACTCTGCTCTCATGAGACCTCACCTGGAGTATTGTGTACAGTTCTGGTGTCCTCAACATAAAAAGGACATGGAGCTGTTGGAACAAGTGCAGAGGAGGGCCACGAGGATGATCAGGGGACTGAAATGCCTTCTGTATGAAGATGGGCTGAGAAATTTGGGGTTGTTTAGCCTGGGGAAGACAAGGCTGCATGGAGACCTCATAGCAGCCTTCTAGTATCTGAAGGGGGCCTATAGGGATGCTGGGGAGGGACTCTTCATTAGGGACTGTAATGACAGGGCAAGGGGTAACGGGTTCAAACTTAAACAGGGGGAGTTTAGATTGGATATAAGGAGGAAGTTCTTTACTGTAAGGGTGGTGAGGCACTGGAATGGGTTGCCCAAGGAAGTTGTGAATGATCCATCTCTGGTGGTGTTCAAGGCCAGGTTAGAGCCTTGGGTGTCATGGTTTAGTGCTCATGGCAGGGGGGTTGGAACTAGATGAACTTAAGGTCCTTTCCAACCCTAACTATTCTATGATTCTATGATTCGATATGAGACACATTCTCCTCGTGATTTACTGAGAGTAAACCACAAGCATCAGCAAAGTGATTTTTGCCATGCTATGGAACCTCAGTGGTATGCAATGGTGCAGGACCAAAAACCCATTACATAAATGTCAGACCTCTTTCAGGCAACATACGAAAACCCACATTTCTTCCTCTTGACAGCAGTGTTATGCACCTGTGCTTAAAGAAATGAGTAGGAAACAACTGTCAAATTTGGTTGACATTGAAGCAAATACAGGAGGTGAGAGGGAAGAGAGAGGAGGAACATCAAAACATCTGTAGCTGTTGAAAGCACAAGAAATCCCTTAGTTCTACACCTTCCTGAAATATGCATCTCATCTCCATTAATAGAAAAATGGCAGAAGATGGGGCTTGGGAGGACAAGCAGTTGTCTGGACCTTCACTCTGTGCACCAGCTCTATGGGAGGACAAGCAGTTGTCTGGACCTTCACTCTGTGCACCAGCTCTATGGTGACTGAAAGTAGTGTGTCTCATCTAGCAGTACTATCCTAGCACATCCTGGAACAGATAGCTGCTTCCTAAAGGTATCCCAGTCATGACCAAATTACTTTTGAGCTTCTAAGATACTTTTGAGTAAATTATTGAGCTGTCAAAAGCAGAACGGCAGCTATTAGCAGAATTATAACTACCTCAAACAAGTAATTCTCTATTTTTTTAATCCTCCATCTTTTAAAAGATGAAGGCCTATCAAGAACTGAAAACCAGTTATGTCTGAAAAAAATGGGAATAAAACCTCAAAAGTGACAGTGAGCAAAGCTCACAGAGTCAAGGTTGTTTCTTGCATCAGCTTGAGTGAAAGAGAGGATTTTTTGACATAATCTTGTGAGAAAACTGTATCAACAAATTCAAAATATCACAGAGAATACCCCTGGGTCTAAAGGATGCCATTAATACGGCTCTACAAGAGTAAAAGAAAAGAAAGAAAATGAAGAAATAAAACTGCAAAACAAACAAGATAATATGGTAGAAAATTACTGTCAGAGGATGAAGAATTATGTATTAGTCAATCACATTCATTCCCACTTGCTTCTGAGCAAAGCAAGGTCTTCCATCTCCTTTTCCAGGGGTGCCTGCAGAACTACAATGTGTCTGCCAGATCTGGGCTCCTTGGAGCTGTCCAGCATTTTGGGGGGAAACACAACACAGCACAAGGCAAAGGTGGGGATCAAGGGACCAAGCATCCTGCACTACTGGAATTCAAGGCTTCTGAGCAGCCCCAAACCAAAGGATTCTTTGGACTAACTCAAACCAAAGACTGCAGCAGCCTCTGGAGGAGAACAGAGACTCAGAAACTCCACAATTTTATTGTTACAGCAAAGGACTGTCCCATGTATTCCAAAAGCACATGTGGGGCTATTGCTTTCTCATGTACACTCTCTCAGCACTGTGTATCAGACCTTAATGGTACTGTACCAAGAAAAGAAACTGCTCCAAAGACTGAACATTGCACAACATCATTCCACTTCTGTGGTACTGATCAGATGCCAATTATGTATTATTAAGTATTGTGTTTGGATAGTAAACCAGGCAGATTCAGCTAAAATAACACAGCTTCATTTAGTAAGTCTTTATGTAAATAAAACTATTGTACTGTTCATATTCCATACTTATTTCTTTTCCCTATGGACCAGATTCTGCATTTCTTTAACTCAGTAGAAACCAGTTTCGTAAGTTTTTCATTAGTTTCACAATGTACATTTCACAACATACAATAGTCACAAATTTGACCTTTCTCCAGCCATTTTGTGAAAAACTTCTCTCATTCTCTGTGAGATACAACTGTTTCTTCATCACTTTCCCTGAAGGCAGAATAAAAAAGACACCCATATGATGTATCACAAATTTCTTTCCAAGAGCCTGCAAAGCACTGGAAAAGTCACCTACAAACAGAACCAACATTTGCTGCAGGCAGAAACAGTATTTCTATGGATCTTAGTGACCACAAGATCTGCTAGCAAAGAAGTCAGCTTCTACTGGCTACATTGCTCAGAATCCCGGTGGCCAGGACTTTTTGTATATTGGGAACAGGGGTGAAGAAATAACTTTGGTAGCTCTATCTGTAAGCTGGAGTTAATGGTACACACTGAAGTGCTCTACGAAAGATCTTGTGAAGAAACTTGTGATGGTGATAAAACTGAATTAGAAGGCAGTAAAAATGTACAGGGCATTCTATATTGCCCAACTTCAGAGAGTTACAAACTGTAGACCTAGGCAAAAATAAAACCCATCAGTGTTTGGAAAGCATATCTCTCCTTTAAATAATTTTTTCATTTTGTTTGACAAACATAATCCTCCTGCACTGTTTTACTGTAATGCACAAATGAAAGTGGTGAAGCAGAAAGAAGCATTTCTCATTAAGAAACATGGGGGAAAAATAATCAGCTGAAAATAAAAAAAGTCATTCAGCCTGCATAGACAAAATCCCTAGTCAGAGGTCAAATAAAACCAAGAAACAGAAAAGGTTAAAATGGAGTTAAAACCTAGTAGGAAAATTCAACATGTCTACTCTCAAGACATATATTAAATATATATGATATTCAAATGTATTTGTTAAATGTGAGGAATTATTTTTTGTTATTATTCATTACTTATTAGAGTGGAAACATTTGTAAACAAAATCCCAGACTCAGCAAAAACATCCATCTGCATCCCACGCTGCACAAAGATGAAGTTGATTGTTCATGGCTGTGTAGGTTTGCACAGAACAGAAGATGGTGCCAGACAGCAATTGTATTCTTGAATTGGCCTCCTCAAATTAGACATTTGCTTCTAATCACAATTGTCAAGCTGTAATAAAAGGAGACAAATAAGAGCTTTTAAACAACGCAGTATGGCCATGTAAAAATTTTCTCTTACTCATAGAACCTTGCCCTCAAATCCTCATAGATAGTGAAAAGGAACCAGGACACCTGGAATTTCTGGCTGCATCTTAGAATATCATTTGTGTAATTTTTCTACCATGCAAGTCATTGTTTGATTTGTGCCTCTATTCCCCAAGTTGTGCCATTCTCACGCAAAATTTGTGACAGACATGATGGGGTTTATTAGCTTTGTGTTCTTGTGTGCTGAAAAGCCTAGAGAGTTAGGCTTGAACAGCAAAGAAAAGGCAAAAGACAGCTTCATCCATACCCAGCAAGAACAGGATGGAGCAGTAAATGGAGCTTTCATGGCCATGAAGTACAGACCAATTAAAAGATAATCATAACTTCTGACTGAACCATACTTTTACTTTGCACATCTCTTGCAATGAGAAGAATGAGCATAGCTTAGGGCCTTGCCATTCTGTCACCCTCTAAGAAGAAATTAAAAAAAAAAAAAAAAA
>NDXB01017392.1:182844-220539 GCA_002631895.1 Agapornis roseicollis | reverse complement strand
CTGTCACCCTCCAAAAAGAAAATAAAAAAAAAAAAAAAAACAGGCACAAAATTATGTAAAGGTAATTCAAATATCAGGTGACAAAGAGCATGGTGGCATTGCTTCAGAAACTTGTCGCAGAGGAGAAAACAGACTGCAGTTCTTTTGCTTTGCCTTGTGCCACTCACTCCCATGGCTTGTAATGGTAAAAGTATTCTTTCCACCAGCACATGTCCTAGTATATGCAACTTCTCATAACAGCCTCACTACAGCCACCTGAGGAATAAGTAACAATTTACTTGAACATGGAACAATTGTAAATTAACATATAGTAGCCAATCACAGCAGTAACACTGTAATAACTATCTGTTTCCCTGTTCCAGTTACTGAATTCCTGAGGGTAAGCAAAATAGCTTACAGCTGATGGAGGTCTGAAGGCTGCATATGAATCATTCCCTGTTTCTTGATCATCCTGAGTCATCTTCATTGTGAACAAAACAATGTTATTTATTTTTTGCCCATCACTGTAGCATGTGGGTGCCATGCAGAGTTCAAAATCAATATGCTGGCAAGCAGAGCAGGACAGGCTCTAGACTATGTCAGATGGTTGTTAGATGTCATTGTTATTCCCACCAGCTTTTTTTGCTTTGCTTTGTCTTTCCCTTCTGTTGCTGTCACCCTGGTAGCAGCCGTAACTTGCTGAGTTTCTCCTTGCTTTCCCATTGTTTGAGACTCTGGATGAAGTCAGTGACTATGCAGAGCTGAGAATGCCGCCTTGCAGATACCAGAAAGCAAGAGCTGGAGAAAATGGTATGGCATTTGTAGGTAATATAGCTCCAAATGCCGTCACGTTATCAGCTACCATTTTTATATCAAAGCCAATTTCTAGTTTCTGTTACTTCTAGGAGTATCATGCACATGAACTTCAAAGGGGACTGTGTTTTGAGAAAGTGATTTTCAATGCATTTACCTTCCACCAGATAAACCTGTTATGCATTTAGTAATTCACATGATTACATGCTATGTTAGAGATCTGTTTTTTCTCTAAACAAATCCTTCTGCATTTCCTTTGGCAATGCTTCTTTTCTACATAAACAAATGAAAATGTGTAGAGAACATTTTACTTGCTAAAAAAAGGCAACACACATACCAAGAATGGATTTTAGGACTTTTTCCCAGTTTCACATTTTATTAATTTATATTTGTTGAATTCAATCTTCTCAGCCTTCAGATTTCAAGTCAGTTGAGATATGTAATTCAGGGTAGAGATGTCTTTTAAGAAAGTGCTAAGTATCTGTGAAAAACAGGCAGCAAAGAGCAAAAATTATCACAGAACTGTTTAGGTTGGAAAAAGCTTTTAAGATCATCGAGTTCAACCTCAAACCCAACACTGTCAAGTCCACCACTAAACTATGTCTCTAAGTGCCACATCTACACATCTTTTAAATACCTCCAGTGGTGGTGACTCCACTACTTCCCTGGGCAGCCTGTTCTAGTGCTTAACAACACTTTCGGCTGAGAAATTTTTCCTAATATACAGTTTAACCCTCCCCTGTCACAACTTGAGGGCATTTCTTCGTATGCTATTACTTGTTACTTGGAAAAAAGAGACAGACACCTACACCACTGCAAACTCCTTTCAGGTAGTTGTAGAGGGCGATAAGGTCTCCCCTGAGCTTGCTTCTCTCCAGGCTAAACAAGCTCAGTCCTTTCAGCTGTTCCTCATAAGACTTGTCCTTTAGACCTTTCACCAGCTTTGTTGTCCTTCTTTGCGCACACTCCAGCAACAAAACGTCTTTGTTGTAGTGAGGGTCCCAAAACTGAAGAGTATTCAAGGTACAGCCTCTCGAGTGCCAAATACAGGGGATCACTTCCCTAGTCTTGCTGGCCATGCTATTTCTGACGCAAGACAGGATACTCTTGGCCTTCTTGGCTGTCTGGGCACACTGCTGGCTCATATTCAGCCAGCTGTAGTCCAACACCCCTACACCCTAGGTGTCTAACACCTAGCAGTGTTTTCCAACATCCAAAAAAACCTACTTTCTTTTTCTGCAGAGCAGCTTTCTAACCACTCTTCCCCAAGCTTGTAGGTTGCATGGAGTAGTTGTGACTCAAGTACAGGACCAGTATTTAGCCCTCTTGAACTTCATGCTACTGGCATCAGCCCATTGATCCATCCTGTCCAGATCCCTCTGTAGAGCTTTCCTACCCTCAAAGAGATCAAGACTCTCACCCAACTTGGTGTCATCTGCAAAACTACTGGGGGTGCCCTTGATCCAGACTATAACCTTCACAAGATTTCTAATAGTTCTTGCTTCTAGCAAGTCTCAAACTCAATAATCTCAGCAATTTTCAGTAGCTCACATACTTGAGTATCTGAATTTTGCAGTGCTCTGCATGAATATTTATGATTTGTTTCCAGAACAGCTCAATCCTGCTGAGTTTAATGAAAATTCGCAAGTATTACATTGAAACATGTCAACAGATATCCCAGTTAATGACATACATGCAGATTAAAAAACTCAATACACTCCAGACTGAAGGATACTCAAAAAATTTGGACATAAAGTCATCCATTCCTCAGAAGAGACATTGACAACCCACAAATATGAGGCCATTGGAAATGTTGTATATGCAAGTAAGAATTCCCCACACAGAAAATGTAAGAAATCTTACTGACTATTCTCTGTGATTCTAGAAACCAAGCAAGTATTTAAAACCATTGAGCAAAACCAAAACTTCAACAACAAAAGAAAAAATCCCATGAAATTCACAACAGGAATTTTTTGCATTTTTTATTTTAATATTATTTTCTCCTTACTTCCTTGCTTTAAACAGCATGGCCCCCATTCTTATATGATTTATTACAAAAACTAGGAGCCAAAGAGTTTTTCTGGTTATCTTGGTTAAGAGCTTTAAAAGGGCACCCAGAAAAATCACAGCTGGAGAAGTCCTGAAATTCCTGTGGAGAAATGGCAGCAATTTGGAAAGGGACTGCTTTGGCAGATAGCTCCATTGAATCTAATGTCTGTTTCCCCACGAATACATCATTGTTTAACTTCTCCCGCAGAGGGGAGTACAGAGCCCTAGCTGAAGGATTTATTTGTTTTAACAATGACTTCTGTCTGCATTTAATTAAGTTAGCACACAAAATGTACTATCAGCTGAAGAAACTCTCAACCTAACTGTTCCTTCTAAAGGCAATATAAGGATAACTGTTTGGAAATAAGTTTTTCTGTAAGAAGCTATTAGGCAAGGACCTGAGAAATAGAGATTTGTCAACAATACAGTTACATTATGCAGTTTCTTCCACCCTTTCAACGATGTGCCTCACATGAAGGTAAAATGATACATACAGATCACAGGAAATGTATATAATTTCACAAGAGCCTTCTGACTTATAACCAGCTGTTTCATGCAGTGATTTCTCGCTTATTGTCAGGTACCAAGGCAAGGGTTACCATTGTGTCCCTAGTGTCAGATGACTGATGCCAGCAAGAAAAGCTTTGTCAGTGTTATAAAAATTAAGCCATTCAAACTTCCATCAAGGGAGATGTGGGGTATGGGATGTATGTGTGTGGAATTCTTGTATCTCTTTGCTTAAAATGCAACCATGCCATGTTCCTGCAGTCCAAAAGTTGTCTAAGGAGCTGATGGAAACTGATCAAATTAGGAAGATTGCTATCAGAATACGTACTAAAGAAAGAATAAACTACATTTTCCTAAATGATTTCCAACTCCTCCCTATGCTTAGGGTCTTTCTGCAGAATCTAATTTCAAAATGACTACTTAATCATCTCATTCAGCCTTTGTAGTCCTCCAAGAGATCATTATCCTCAAAACTGAAGTACATTAAATGATCCCACCAGACAGCTGTTCCTAGGCATGTGCAGCTCTCCACTAGGCCATGCTGCCAGCAATTCAGACTACTAACCCATAAGACACAGCTGTAGTAAGGTTTAAGGTCAGTCCCTGATAGCTACTATGAAGACAGAATCCAAAAAGGGCCAGCCATCCTGGGCAAACTTCAGCTGTGCACATGCAGTGGATAGATCAACAGAGACAGAGGAAAAGCTCAGGATGAACACCTGTTGTCTGAACAGCAGAAAGGAATTACTTCCTGGAATATGTCTTATCCAGGCCTCTTTCTGCAAGGGCTCCTACAAAGGGCTCTCTGTGCTCCTACAAAGTCAACCTTCACTCGCAGGGCAAGCTAGCGGCAAGAACTTGCAAAGCCAATTTCTTTGGAGCCTTTCAGCTATGACTCGGTGCCTCCTGAGACACATACCCGAAACATACCTGACACTTTGGACCATATAACAACTGTCCAGGAAACTTTCTGAACACAACACAAATTTAAAGCCAATCTTGTAATGGAAATGTAACCTACAGCTATGCTTTATTCTTTTCCATAGGAGGAAGAATCTTCCTCCCATTCAAGCCACTAGCAAAATTCCAGTGAATTTCAGAAGGAATCAGCAAATAATATGTAGTCTGTCAGGAGTGTCATTTTTCTTCTCTATAATACACCTTGAGATCTTTCTTGACAATTTTTATGTGATATTTCAAGTATAAAAATACCACTGTGCACAGAAAAAAAAATTTACAGATACTGCAATTTAACTTTATATAGTATGTTAATATAGTTTCAGAACTATGTTACATTATATTATATACACAACAGCAGACAAAAAATTTAGCTCAGTGATTCTTTGCAGTCTTCAGTGACCTAAAAAAGTACTAGGTGACTTGAAACAACATTTTCCCATCCAGTTTCAAGTTCATGTTAAGAAGACCTTCTATTAAGCACATCACAATGTCCTTTCTATTTTTCTGAATAAAGAACTTCCTATGCATGTTAAAATCTGCCAAACCTCTAGTAACTCATATGCTCCCTGTTACCACAGTTTGGGGAAATTTTTCCTTCCTGTCATTTAGGAATGTGTTTTATTTCAATTGTTTAATTATGTTCAGAGGAAACATATTTAACAACTTTAATTTCATGGTTTCTGGATTAATTTCTTACAGGGCATTCCAAAGGAAAGAAAAAAATAATATTTGGGGTTTTTTTAAACTGTAAAACACACCACTACCTGACAGAAGTTAATGCATATTAAAAGGAAAGGGAAAGAATTGCTGCTGTGCTTGCATAGAAGTCAACCAAAGCCACAGACAGGGAAGTTAATGTAATGAGACACTATTAAAAAAGGCAGATGGTTCTCAAGAGCTTAAAGACAGCTGGCATCACTTACAGATCAGAGGTGAATCTTCAAATGAAGCTTTATTGGGCTGTTTCTTGGTGAAGTATTTCCAAGGGCAATAAAAGATAAGGTTTTTATGACAATTTCTGAAGGTAAACCAATGACTGGACAGAAAAGTAATGTTCCAATCATGTGAAACTTACCACAGTTTTCTAAGAGGAGTCAAAGAGGCAAAACAATTGTATTAGTTTGCAGAACACCCTTTTAATGTTTTGAGTTGATTTAAAATTTTTATTTTAATTTTAATCTATTTATACTATATAAATAGTATCCCATTTATAGTATATAATAAATTCTATTCCTCTTAACTGATAAAAACAAATCTAGAACTTCCATTTCAAAATGTTAAAAAGGTGACAAGCAGCTACACTTCCAACTGTGACTGCCACTGGATTTTAAATTGCATGCAAAAACACAAAAATACCTCATTATGTGCACCTCTGGAAAGAGCATACAGTTTCTCAGATTGGACGTGTATGGTAACTGCACATGGACATGATCAAAGATCTAAACAGCTCTATGGTGGGGTGCTCAATTACTCACTGAAAAAGCATGATGTAAATTGGGCTGTGTGAGCCACATGTACCAAGAGCTTGACTCAGAACACATCTCCTGTTCAGGCACTGCTTGTACTGAATCATAATTAGTTTGTTATATTGTTCATCTTCTAAGCACTGTGTGTTGGTTACAGAGCTATGCCCTCTACACTCAGTGTTCTCTTATCTGTTCTGCTCTTCTTTATTACTAAGTCCTGAGCACTCTATTCCATCTGTCAACATCAAATATTATTTGCGTTATGTTAACCACAAAAGCAGGTTCAGTCCTTTCTGTGTTTACTGTGTTCACCTTATGATCTGTGGATCTACTTAGAAGTTAGTCACTACTGAAGAGGTTAGTGGTTTGTGCTATAGCACCTATGCTACCTTTCAGGGTATCCTGATAGATATCTTCGTATGTAATCTGCAAGCATACATTATGATAAGTTATGCAAGATAAATACTTTATTTTTAAAAGGAATTTAAAGGAAAAGTATTCAAATAAAAAAAATAATATAAACAGGTTATTTATACTTTAGTCATTAGTGGACAAATAAGGAATTAAAGCATATTGTGCTGAAAGTGCTTTATACCTAGAATTTTAGTATTTTCTGTAATTATCTTACTACAGGATGTTACTGTAAATTGCTTAAAAAGCTTAAATATTTTAAAACAAATCACTGAATAATTTCAAGTTTTCCCTTGCTTTATATGAAAAAGACAAGAAGTTTGGTATAATAAGACTCTAGACTTGATTGACAGCTTAGTAACATGAAGGAAAGCATGCGCAGAAGCTTGTGATTTCTCTTTAATACTGAAAAACTGAATGTGCCATATCATCTCAAACAAACCATCAGCAAACAAAACAGAGTTGCGGGTATAGAAGAAAAAGTAACACAAGGTCACATTTCCACTTTATTTATTCAGACCATCCTTAAAGTCAATTGACTTTTTGTTAATTGCAAAATCAAGTCATGAAATAACATTAGCCCTTGTTACATGTTCTTAAAGAACAACAGTGGGAAAATGGGCAGTCTGGTTACAATGAAAATCCTGCCAGTAAAACCCCAGGCAAAAATTTCAATAGTGCATTATCAACCTTTACAGTAAGCAGATATATCTCCTGATACAAGACTGTTCTGCAGCATCTGCTTAGACATCGGCAAATAAAAGCCAATAGATAAGATGCTGCAGGGATATTTATGAAATTTGCCTAGAGCTGGTTCCTCAGTAACTGAGGTCACAAAGACAGCTAGGAGAGCAATGAAAAAGGCTCTATATGCACTTGGAAAGTGTATTAAAATTATTAATTAAAAACCTGAGGCTTCTCTGTACATTTCCTTATTCAGTTCAGAAAAATTTGTAATAAAAGGCAATCTTCTGTATTATCATTCTCTGGCAGTTAAAGATTGCAAATAGCACTGTGAAACTGTTGTTCATCCTCTGCTTCATTTTTCATTATTTCTGTTCAAACACACAAGTCGTTACCATATGCAGTAATAATAAAAAGATCTCTAAACTGTAAGCTTTCCATTAATAGAAACTTCCATCTCCAACTCCAGCAAACCACACTATGAAGGCCAGCTGCCCTGCAGCACCCTCTCCAGCCAGTCAGCACATCTTGCTCATACTCATGCTTGGTGGTTATTGATTAAGCTTTTTTGCTAAGCTGATGAAAAGACTGCTCTAGCAGTCAGCAGGCCTCCCCTTAAACATATCTGCTAGAAGTTTTGCTTTCTGTGCTAATCTTTCTGAGCACTGTGTCACCGAGTCTAGGTTGCTTTAAGATCAGTGTGCACCAGTCTCCCACTGATGGAGGCTGCTATACTGCACCACCAAGCTCTTCCTCAGGGCTGGCTTCCCAAATTCTGGCCCTACCTCGGTGCTTGTAATTACAATAAACCAGCGCTGACTACTACAGTGGCCAGAGAATTAGACACAACTAAGCTGAATATACTTCAGACACCTTCAGAGATATCCACATGCAGGAAAGAGTAAATCTACAGCTTAGGATCCAGAGGAGGACCTATAATAATGGCATTCTCCAACTTGCAGCTCCTAGTACTATTAGGACAAGTATAGTATATCTGACAGGATGCATATAGCATTAAAGGGCGCTGCTGGCCACTCTCAGTTTATGAGAGTACTCCCTCATGAGTACCAACTCACAGTCAAACTTTTCAATTTGGACAGACCTTAGAAAGGAATTAAACCCAGAGACTATGCAGGATGAACAATTACAGATTTCTTGGCTATTCACATTATTCTGCATCCAGAAATTCTCTGCAGGAGTAGATGATTTAAAACAGTGTTTTGGTGAATAACACAGAACACAACAAGTAAAGCAAACCAAAACCACAAGATGGATAGAAATCCTCTCTGCTAGCTCAAGGATGTGTTAAAATGCAGATTGATTGGTTAAAGCTTCTTTTTCTTAGCTTCTGTTATATTTTTAAATGACAGGGCATCAGTCTTCTTGTGTTATAACCAGGATTGCCAGCAGTAGTAGCCAACCTCAGATTCATTCTTTTAATCAGTTGTGGACAGAGTACATTTCTATAACATGTTCTAACAGCTTTGAGTATAGCTGGATAAATGCCAGGATGTTTGCTAATGAAATTAATTACATACTGTATCCTACACTTATAGCATCATTTCATTTGAAGAAAATATTTTCAATTAAGATATCGGCTTTTACAGAATCTTTTCAAACCAAATTCCAGCAACTTTATTTCAGTGATCTATTATGGGCTTGAGTTTTTCTTTCTTGACTTGAGGAGATCTCTTAGTTTTTAGTGCTGTGCTATGGGTCCTGAAATATTTCTCCAAATGCTCAGACCATTTATTTTTTCCAGAAAGGCAACCCAAATGGGCTAAGCAAATTTTGGACACAAATTTCTTCACTTGCACCAATTCATGCAGCACCTACTTCTGATTACACCAGAGGAGAAAAGCAGTACAGATAGCTGAGCAGCATAGTTAGGGCTGCACCAAACCACTATAGAATCAGCCCAGTGAAGAAGCTGAAGGTGAGCCTATACTTCATTTCAGATTCAGCTGGACCTGTAGGAGAGATAACTACCCCAGCTGTCAGTTGAGGCAATGGGTTTTACAGTGGGGAAGAAGCTTGCTTCTTGGTGCTGTGTAATTAGTGTCAAGCAAAATCAGTAGTGGTTAGACTTATCTTTGTATGTTTGCTTTAATAAGAGAGCAATTATATTACCCGTTTAACTGAAAGAGAATTTGAATCAAGAGCAAAGAGTTAGGGGCCAGAGAGCTCTTTAGCTGGCATAGCTGGACCAAGAAAGGAAGATAGGAAAATTGCCTTATGCAGGAGTAGAGATGCCCTTGATATCTTCAGAATAGTTCCTTTTGAGTTAGACCATAAATCTTATTTAAACTTCAGATTTACAACTTTACCACTATTCAAAGTGAAGTCTGAAATCTACTCTAAATTTAAGCTGCAGGCTGCATGCTTATCATAAGGGGAACAAGGATTCAAGGAGCCGGGGAGGCTGTGTCAGCCCTGGAAATTGTGTTTGTTCTGCCTGTGACAAATACATGATTAGTGAAGTAGCAGTGAACAACCCAAGCATAGATAAATGTATTTAGAACATATGTAAATATTTTTCAAATATTTCTCTGTGTGCAGTTATTATTTTGATAGCACCTTTTATATCATAAATATCTTGGTTTAAAATGCATTTTTACCCAATTTGAAAATACTGTTCTATGTTCTTCTTATTAACCATATTAATTTAAAAATACTTTTATAAATAGCTTTCTAATATATTACTAACATACTACTTAGCTGGTAGTAGAAGCACGCTGTGCTCTGTAGCCCTGTCCCACAGAGTAAAATGAACCTTAAATGTGAAAAAAATGTGGAAATAGGTCCTTTCTTACTGAGTAAAGATGCATAAAATGAGAATAACAACCCCTTTGTGTTTGTTTATCCTGCCTACTGTGGCTAGAATCCCACAAAGGTGTCAGGAGTAGACAGAGCTCAGCTTGTCTGGAACAGGAGAGTACAGATCATTTCATTATTTCAAAGCTGGTCCATGGTCAAAGCAGTAGAAAACTATATTCCCCCTACCTGTCATGTGTTTAAATGAGCCTGGGATGAGGGATCAGGTGGGGTTTGGACTAATACTTCAGATCATAAAAGCATGACGCTTAATTCAGTTGGCGGCTGGTACATTTTGTCACAAGTGAGTGTCTTTTAAAATGGCGTAAATAAGATGGAGTGCTATGATGATTAATGAAAAAAGCCACTGACTGGATCTTCAATCACACGTTCTATTAAAAATGGGCACCAAGCAGTCATTCCAAAGTATTAGTATAAAACCCACACAGCAATGAAATATAATTCAAGCCATGTGAAATCACAGGAACAAACCACAATAGATCATCCACTATGTAAAAAAATTCAAACCATTCTGTTAGCTTCATCACTACTTAGAAAAACATGACATCCTTAGAATTGCTTAATCTAACTGTCACATCCCTGAAGATGTAGCCACAGAGATCAACATGTGCTGGCAACTCTTAGACAATATAAGTTCTCTAAGAGTATTGAATCCATAACCTTGGTACCAACATTTGGCAAAACATGGGTTACCACATCTCTATTTTGTAAGCCATGCTATTTAGATTAAAATACTTTGTGTACACAAAGCCTTTTTACCTCACAGCATTGTTTTCCTGGGTAGACTGCTCCTCAGATTGATCTGTGGTTACCCTGCCTGAAGCAATCTCACCATTGAGTACTCCTTGCTTTTTTCCTGTAACAGATCCCAGGTGTACTCCAAGTAGTAACATTGTCCCTGTTAACAACCCAAAGGAGGAAAGCATTTCCAGGATAAGTAAGAACAGCGGAAAATGACCATGTTCTTTACTGTTGTATCTCAACAAGGATTTGTTGGCTGTATTTTGGTTGTAGAAAAAAAGAGAATTGCCTTATCCAAACATGAGATATCACTATTTTATTTTATGCACAAGCTGTGGATGCCAGCAAATCAAACAGGTGTGCAGACCCCAACCAGAACTACCATCTGATAAGAGCAGCTTAGTCCTTCTGGACAACTTCACAACACTTAGTGCAAAGTCAACAAAAGATAGGGATTTTACACACCACATTTTGGTCTTAATAACGAGTCTAAGTACAGATTCAGCCTCCACCTGCAAATTACATTCTGAAAATGGAACAGGTGTAGTTTTATCACTTTATAATGTCTCTGGGAGAAGATTGGTAATAGAGACATTTGCTTCACACAGATGCCACCTCCTGTAACAGAAGGACAATGATGGGATGTTAATCACTAGGCTAATATATGTTCCATGAAGTCCATTAACAGCTAAACAGCTACCAGTGCAGGCGTCTCTAAGAGGCACTGCACTGGTTTCTGGAATGGGTCCTAATGTCCACATGCAGGTTTATTAACAAATGGAGCTATACATAAACTGTGGAGTGAATTCAACTGAGAATGCCTTCATCAGAGTAACATGAGACATATACTTCATCTTTCTAGCAATATCATTCAACATTTCATACTCATTCCTCATCTTTGCAGCTGATTCTTTTAATTTCTGAACAATTTGCCTGTCTAGGTACAAATCAGATTACATCTCATGTCCACATTAGATTTCCATCTCCTAACAGAAGGAAAGCATTCCTCTGATTCAAAAATACAAACATTTCTTTTAGCATTTATAATTTTTAGAGAAACACCTGCCTTTGATGCCAGAAAATTCTTGTCACACCACGGTGCCTACTTCTCCCAAACAAAGACAAAGTTGTTGTCTGAAAATAAACCCTGCAAAACTAACACTTAGAAAATATCAAATAATATTAACTTCTTTAGCTACTGGGTCAGTGAGTTGCAGAAAAAAATGCTTGCGTAAGGTCATAAACTTTAGCATGATCCCAGCAATCACCCTGGGAGGCCCCGTGACTCAGAGATGTGCCTATGATTCAAACCACCTTCTTGGCTTCATTTTGCTCAGACGTGGCTATTTCCTTTTAGCCCATCACTATCATCCAGCAGTTTCTCAGCTCTTTGGTCTGAACTGAAAGACAAGGGTCAACTCAGCTCATGTTCTTGAAAGACAATTGTGTTCTTTAGCACATACATCTTCACTGTACTAAAGTTTTAACAGTATAAACACTAAATCTTATCAAGAGCCCCTTGAATTTACTAGACTATACCTACTGGTTTATCTAGATCTTGAGTGCAACTCCACGATCTGTGGATCAGTACAATAACTCAGTAGTACATGTGGGAGAATATAAAGTCAGTGCAATTATTGTGAGGTCCAAAAATCAGTGAGTAAGTCTTTTCAGGAGGGAGCAGCACTATGAGAGCTATTCCGCAACCCAGAGTGGGATTGGCTTTGTAAGGTTGATAGAGGTTAAGCACACTAAAAACCTAACTTGCTCCTTAAAGTAAGTATCTGTTACTGGGAATGGTCACAGGAGGTAGAAAAATCATGCATCCTTTTCACATAGATACTTTTCAGAACAGATGAAAAATTACCGAGTCCATACTCTTTCTACTCTTACATAGCAGTACTCTATGATACAGAATCACAGAATCACAGAATTACCAGGTTGGAAGGGACCATCAAGTCCAACCCATGCCCTACACCTCAACTAAATCATGTCATCAAGTGCCATATCCAGTCTTTTTTTAAACACATCCAGGGATGGTGACTCCACCACCTCTCTGGGCAGACCGTTCCAATATTTTATTATTCTTTCTGTGAAAAACTTCTTCCTAATATCCAGCCTGTCCCTTCCTTGGTGCAGTTTGAGACTGTGTCCTCTCACTCTGTGCGTTGCTGCCTGGTGAAAGAGGACAACCACCGCCTGTCTACAACCTCCTTTCAAGAAGTTGTAGAGAGTGATAAGGTCACCTCTGAGTCTCCTTTTCTCCAGGCTAAACAACTCCAGTTCTCTCAATCTCTCCTCATAGGGCTTGTGCTCCAAGCCCCTCACCAGCCTCGTTGCCCTCCTTTGGACGCACTCAATCATTTCCACATCCTTCTTAAACTGAGGGGCCCAGAACTGGACACAGTACTCAAGGTGCGGCCTCACCAGTCAGCTGATATGCCACCATTTCCATTTCTTTCCTCATACCAGTAAATGAAAACTGGTGTTGCTCCTTTTCAGAAGTTCATATAATTCTTCTGTTTCTCAGTGTAAGTTAGGCAGTAGGTTGTGTAACACAAATTCACATTTCAAAAGTGCAACTTTCGGTATAGTCAGAGATTTGAAAGTACAAGGTTAGGACACTTAGAGTTACAAGATAAGGACACTATAAGTTACTACATATTTTTAATGAGCTGTACACAGTTTAGTTCTATAGAGAGCGAACCTCAAGTGATTCAAAACTGAGTTCAGCTTAATTTCCCTATTTTGTAAGCCTAGAAGATCTTTTCAACAATTGCGACATTGTGATCTGACTTTGGAAATAATTTAATTAAGAAGAAAATATGTCCACCTACTCACTTCATTGAAAACATTCTGACGCAGTAGTTCATACTAAAATATAAATAGAACTCTCAGGTCATATTAGACAGTTAAGCCAGCTTCAAAGACTCCAGCCGAAATCTCGGTGTTCCCCATGGATTAAAGTACATTACATTGCAAATTCTTTGTAATGGTATTAGCTTGAATAATTCTACTGTTCGCAGGTTGTCAGCATTTCTGATAAGCATGTTGTTTGTGTCTACTGAAACTCCCTCAGTGTAGACCATAACCTGTAGCCAAGCATCTCCACCTGAAACTCCAGTGAGAGAAAATAAAATCAAAAAGAGTTTACAGATCTGGATTCTGACAGAGGACAGAAACTGTGGGAACTCTATGGAAAGTTTTGGACCAGCTCTTTTCTTTCTCGGACCAAGGAAGTTCCAAATGTCCATTTCCTGTTGTCAGTGGGTCACTCCTGCTAGTATTTCAGTGGACACATCCTACGTGACTATTGGAATACTGTATGCCAGGTTTCTTAAGTAATTCCTGAAGCCTCATTATCACTTCTTCCTCGGTCCCTTCCTTTTCTCCACATAGTGAGCAATGGGCTTAGCCTCTTTTGGGCTATGATTCATATTTAAATTACTGTCTATTGGAATAACTTTTATTCTTTATTCCTAACTATAATAGCTCCTTGAAGCCACACTCAAAGTATACCTCATCATTAGTTTAAAGTATTCCCCACAAAAGCTAAGTGTGATCTCTCTCTATGTTCTCTCACAATACTTATTTCTTCTTCATTTTGCCATCAAATTCGTTAATAATTCAACAATTATTTCTGTGGCACTCAAAGTGATTCCTCTCTCCTTCAAAATGTCTCATTTTATGCAAATTTTAGGGACCTCTTTGACACATTGATGCCATGAACAATGGGAAAAAATCCTTTATGGAAGCTTTATTGGCAGATGTATTTCATAGCTTGATATTTTGTTCTGTTCTTCTTGTTCCATCAATCCCTCGTTCTGTAACCTTCCTTATTTCAGACCCTTTTAAGATCTTGGCAAATCATTCAAATTCCAAGCTAGTACCTTCTCTTCCCGCCTCCTGTCCCACCTCTACCCAGTTCTGCACTAACAGCAAAATAAAGCTACTAGGTAACACACTCAGGTTAAGAACATAATTAAAAGCCGTTAAGAGGTTTCAACTGGCTTTCTTCCCAGTCTTTAACAGTAAATCAGAACATTTTAATTATGAACATAACACATTGTTTCTTTTAAAGATAAGTGCTTAGCTAAAGTAAAACCATAGCCTCAAGGATATTGACACAACAATTTGACTATGCACCACATATTTCTTATTCACAAAATTGTCATACTATAAAAAAATGCAGTGGTTGAATAATACAAGAAATGCCAGTATCTTCTATATGGTAACACAGGTACTAAGGATTATTTGAACACTACATATAATGAAGTATATTGCACATATTTCTTTTTCTTTCTAAAATTATTTTTGGAAAACTGACAAAGATCAGAAAATTAATACCAGCTTCATATTAAGATGAAAGCACAGAGTCTTTTTAGTATGACAGTGCTTTGAGGCATTAACTTCAGAACAGCTCTCTGACTGCTTCAATACCAATACATAAAACCAGTGAGAACATGAACATGACCCAACTGCAGTGTGCACTTGCAGCCCAGAAAGCCAACCGTATCCTGGGCTGCATCAAAAGGAGCATGACCAGCAGGTCGAAGGAGGTGATCCTGCCCCTCTACTCTGCTCTCGTGAGACCTCACCTGGAGTATTGTGTGCAGTTCTGGTGTCCTCAGCATGAAAAGGACATGGAGCTGTTGGAACAAGTCCAGAGGAGGCCACAAGGATGATCAGGGGACTGGAGCATCTCCCGTATGAAGACAGGTTGAGAAAGCTGGGGCTGTTCAGCCTGGAGAGGAGAAGACTGCTTGGAGACCTCCTAGCAGCCTTCCAGTATCTGAAGGGGGCCTATAGGGATGCTGAGGAGGGGCTTTTCATTAGGGACTGTAGTGATAGGACAAAGGGAGGTTTAGATTCGATATAAGGAAGAAATTCTTTCCTGTTAGGGTGGTGAGGTGCTGGAATGGGTTGCCCAGGGAGGCTGTGAGTGCTCCATCCCTGGCGGTATTCAAGGCCAGGTTGCACGAAGCCTTGGGTGGCATGGTTTAGTGTGGGGTGTCCCTGCTTATGGCAGTGGGGTTGGAACTAGATGATCTTAAGGTCCTTTCTAACCCTAACTATTCTATGACTCTATGATTAAACCCTCATCTACACTCATACTGTTGAAATCCTAGCATGACCCCTGGCAGAGTTTTGACCTTCACAAATTAGCATGTTCCCAGACAGTGCATGAATGCAAGACAAACCACACCCCACATCTGTTGCAGTAGGTGAAATACATGCACAGATCAAGAGACCCCTAGGAGAGTTTGTAACTTAAATAACAATCATTTGAAAGAAGTATAACCCTCTGTTTTAATTACCTCCTAATTTCTAGTCCAATGTTTAAGTACAAGAATCATCTTCTTTGATTTCTCCAATACTTTCCATTGCCATTGTACAAGATTTTCCAATTTCTATGCTTGACTCCAGCTTTTTTATTTTTTTTTAATATATATCTATATGTCCATATGCATATAGGCATATATACAAATATTTCCTCTACATAAACATATTCTTACTTGATCCTACCAAATACAAATCAAAGAAAAATAATCCATGAAATCAAGGTAATTTCAAAATATCATTGAAATAGATGTACAATACCTAGAACTAAACCTCTCATACTTGGTTTGAAGTAGATTCAGCTGCAAGGGTTTGATTTTGCTTTCTGTACTACTGAAATAAAACCAAAATGCTGGAAATAATTTCATCTCATTTGATTGTATTTATCATTAATATATCATTTAACATTCGAATTTTTTCAACATTAATGAGGACGTCTTAGTTAAAAAAGACAGGGCTCCTAATCAGAAGGCTCAACAGCTCCCTTCATTAGATGAACAGTAAGTAATGTTTTAAATTAAATTGAACTAAAATTTAAAAAGCCAACACTATGATGTACAAGAGACGGCTCTGAATTCGCAGTCAGCCATTACCTGGCATATCTGCACCAGGAGAAACTCAGACATTAAGATCTATTTTTGCACAAAATTATTAAAACATGAATTTCCCTGGGTTTCAATCCACTCTGGGTTATACCATCCTTCAGATATGGCCCATCATCTATTAAGGTCACCAACCTTATATCACAGAATTATTTTAACATGTGATATTACTGTTGAAATTTTGCTAGTAAAAATAACTACAATAAGATTGCCTTCCTCCATAACAGCTGAAGGAAATATATTTAGCATAAGTCATGACTTGTAAACAGAGATGCATAGCAATGGTCATTTAACAAAACTAATCATTGATTATTTAGCAACACGGGACTATGGGACTATCAAACTAAGTATGTAAATTTACACTATACTATTGTAGAATTATCAAGGTTTCAAATTTAACAATACTATAAAAAACCAAAGTTATGAAAATAAGAGATTTTTTGTTCACTGGCTAAAGCAAAGAGAAAAAAAGCTTCTTTTTTTTTTTTTAGAATCAGTCCGATAAAAATTTTGAGGTTAAAGAAAACATTTAATTCTGTTCAGAGTGTTTCTTGTGTTTAAGACACTATTACGCTTTGCAATTTTTCAAATATTATGTCATTTCAAAACCAACAAATACTGAAACATTTTGACACAACTTAGCTAGGGTTTCTTCCCACACGCATTCTGAAGAAAACTATTCATAACATTCAACCCCAAACTGTAAATAACTGTGAATCTTGCATAACTGTGACAATTCAAAGAATCTGGGAAATTCCTGATAGGGATGGAAAGTTAAATGGTGAGATGGGTTTATTAACAGTGGAGAGTTTCAGAACAACTTCTAAATTGAAGGAAGTAGGGATGTTTTTAGGAGCAGTAACCTGTGCCTATGTCTCCCACTACCAGGCGGTAACTTCACCACTAATTTATGCTTCTTTGCTACCTGAATCTTTTTTTTTTTTTTTTCTGTTTTACTTTCCCCAAAAAGTACCTTATCTTTGTAGAAAAACTAACTTTGTTGGAACTTTTTCCTGGAAAGCTCTTAGTTCAATTCCCTTTAGATAAGAGAAAGAATAAATAAAGGTTTCTTATTTTATTGGATGCTTGACCTTGTACTATATACATTTTCCAGTATCAGCAGTGGCAGGATACACTATACATACACAGAAAAGGCAAGCCAGTAATTCAAATAGTACTTCATACTGTTTTTAAGTTGCTTGCATTATGGAAGATTACTTTGCAATCCTGCACAATCTTTTCATGCAGGATATTTTCAAACAAAGACCATTATTAAGAAAACCTTAGAAATTACACTAACTTTCACCAGTTGGGAGCTTCACCTGTAAAGCTAGATATCTTGCATGACATAATAATAGCCTTAAATTTAGTCAGAAGTAGGTTAAAATGAAAAATCAGATGATACATGAAATATTAACAGAATATACCACAGACTGAAAGTCTAGACAGCAGTAAGGATAGATTAAAATAGTCCCTCTCTCAAACAATAAAAATAACGGCATGGCATTAAACCTATGCAAGCAAGGAACAAGGTCTTTGAATGAGTTATAGAAAGTAGCAACCAATGAATTCCACAGGAACTGGGAAAAAAAATAAATATTTCAAATCACTATAATCATCCAAAGGAACAACATAAAGAATTGCAACTATATTCTTTTCTCAAGAGAAATTGCCACTTAAATCAGTGGAAACTTTCTCTAGGGAAAAATCTGAAGTATTAGAACAAATTGAGTGCATATTTTTTGAAAAACTCATTGAGAAAACAAGAAGAAATTATTTGATATTTTCAAAGTACCAACAAAATCCTTACACAGAATTGTTTGGAAAGCTTCAAATTACTTTCTCCATCTTCACACAGTTTGGATAAGAACTTTGCAAAATGAAGGCCATAATGGCTAATTAAGTGAAGAAGGAAGAATAAAAACAGGCAGAAAAAGCCTTTTATTCGAAATAACGTTTTAAAACAAGGACTCATATCTGAATTCAAGTGTTGTTAAGGTAACACAAGGGCATTCTCTTGAAGCAAAGTTTTCAAAAAAATTTGGCAAAAGGGTTGGGAAAGCAAATTGAGTATTTCTGTGTAATCCAGGCAGCTGGAGCGTGAGTGCAGGGACAGAAGATAGTCAGTGCTGGGACACTTTTACAGCTCTACACACAAGTCATCCTCATGGCTCAGTAGTCTCATCATTGCCAGGTGGAAACAAAGCCAAAGTTTCCATCCCTCTTTTGAGGAAAGTGACTGTTATCGAGCCATGCAAGAAGTAGGGAATTAAGTAGAGGTAATTACATATTCACCACTAATGTTAGTTGCTCCCCCAGCTAGGCATGCAGCAGGAGATCTGATCTCTTCCAGCATGAAGACTTGAAAGAAAAACAGGGATTTGTCAAGTTTTTTAAGCTGCACAAACTATAAAGAGCAAAATGTTTTCCATACGTGGCTAAGGGAGTCTACAGAACGGATCACTCTCACTCCTTTGATTTTCTTGATTCAGAAGCAATTCCAGTGATGACTGACACTATTATTTAGATTCTGTCTTAAAGAGTACAATTATTTACATTGCTCTTTATCCACTCACTGTAACAACAGCTGTGATAGAATTCCCTCTTTAATACAGAAAGACAATTGCCCTGCATGTTGTCTCTCTTTTTCCTTTATGGCTTGACCTTCAAGATAATCACTAGAGTCTTAAGACTGCAAAAGGATAGGCCAGCATGATAACTTGTTGTTAATAATTTTGTTCCAAATTCTTGTCTTTGACACAAAGTAGCAAAATGCCTGGCACTAATTTTCTATTGAATACCCAGAAAACCTAACAAAGAAAAATGTAATTCTATGATATCTTGCTGACTTCTCCATATATCTTCTCTCAGACTGAACTATTGCCACAAATATGGGTAAATCCAAAGATAAATAACTGCAACCAATGACAAACTCAAGCAGTGAAAAAGGCCCTCACCTCTTGATTCAATATGCATAGATAGGAAAATAGGTTATTTACATCTATGTGCATCTGCTTTTTAGCAGAAGAAAATTCTGAAAGAGTAAAACAAGGTGGTTAGGATATGTAATACAGAGAATCCCACTTCTAACTTACTGCTACTCATAGCCTAACCTCAAAATGAGCACCTACTCTTATTTTGTGCATGGCACAATATTTTTTGTGTAACTAACCTCTGTAAGGCACAATAGAGAGATCAGTAAAGGCATATCAGTGCTTTAGTAAGGTACATAAAATGAAGGTTTCAAGAACAGCTGCTGCCAAAGAAAATAAAAAGATTTCAGTCATCCATAAGTCTTCGGGGTATACCTTGGATAAAATGCGCAGTGTGCAGCACTTAAGTCTTACAGGATCTCATTGTGATAAAACCATGATTCTTCATCTGTTTCAGTAAGTCCATCCCTGTGAAAAAAACAAACAAACAAAAAAACCCCAAACCACAGGCCAAAACCAACCAAAATTGTAGAAGTGTTTACAAACTCACCTTCAGGCTATTAAATCAATTCTATATATGCCTGAGGTTAAACATGCACAAAATATTTGCAGGATTAGGGATTTAGAGAAATATTGGATGGCTATAAAACTGTTTTAGCACTCAGTGAAAAAATGAGCTTTAATGATAAGGTAAAAAGGAACATCCTAGATAATGGCTTGCTTTTGGAAATTAGAGACAATATCCCCAATATAATTTTATGAGCCAATGATCCAATTTTTGAAAGCATGGGCTGGACACTGGAAATCTGCATCATAAAGCCTTACTGCTACAGCTGAGAATTTGCTTTCACTTCTTTTCCATTCACTTGTTTCTGAGAAAGAAAAGATTCTTACTTTACCAATATGGCTACAATATAAAATCAAAAATGTTTGGTTATTGAACTATGCTACCAGCAAGTAATTTATCTTTAAACTTTTCCATGGAGATGCAGTGAGATAGATATAGTATGTTTCCTGGGGCATTTCAGAAGTACCAATAAAAAGACTTGCTGCATTCTTCAAGGACTTAATAAATACTCTGTGAATTCAGTTTTTAAATGGTGACCTATCCAAACGAGAGGACACAGTCTCAAACTGTGCCAAGGAAGGTACAGGTTGGATATTAGGAAGAAGTTTTACACAGAAAGAATAATAAAATATTGGAACAGTCTGCCCAGAGAGGTGGTGGAGTCACCATCCCTGGATGTGTTTAAAAAAAGACTGGATATAGAACTTGATGACATGGTTTAGTGGAGGTGTAGGGCATAGGTTGGACTTGATGATCTTAGAGGTCCCTTCCAATCTGGTGATTCTGTGTGATTCATGTACTCCAGCTGAGACAAACAGCATCCTTAGAGTCTAGTTATGAACATTCAAAATTACATCTGGACTCCATTATAAGCAGCCAATATTTGAGCTGTAAAATTCACGCCCTTATTCACATTACTTATCATGACCATGTCTTTCATCAACCCATTACATTAAATGGATTCAACTCACATGTGGAGATGTTTTAATCATGACTGGTTGTGAAACAATATACTCTCTACCTAAAACCATAAATTAATATAGAAGTATTTTTAACAATTTAAATAAATATCCAATAGCTTTGGATAGACATTACACATGCAAAAGTACAATTAAAGCATATTTCAGTAGTCAGTGCTTAAACAACAAAAACCAAAACACAAACAAAAAAGAAACAGTCAAATATCTGTCTGTGAAGTTGGTTAAAACAATTGAGAATATTACCCCAACTAATTCTCCCACCTAGCACCTCCTGACCTACAACATTAAGTTGGGTAAAGACACCACAGCCTAAATAACCTTCAGCTAAACTTTGAAGGCTGAACGTGAATTTAAGCAAAACCAGCTAAATTAGCAAAGTAACAGGTGAGAAGCTTTAACATAATCCCCTTGCAAAGGTCTGGCTAGTAAGTGTGGTGATCTTTATCTGTCCATTTGGTACCATGGCAGATGATTCTAAAGCAATTGCTTTTTGTAGTTGTCTTTTCCAAACTTACACCAAAACACTGTAACTAGAGCAGTTATAATTTATACATTCTATTTCCCCAGTGCAAGTCTGTAGATAAACACTTACTGCAGATTAACATTTTCCAGTATTTTTCCAGTTTAATTTAGCACATTCAAAAGCTAAATTATTACAGAATCAGTATAAACAAAAATAAGCCCAAACCAAGAAAATGTATGAATAATAACTAAACACCTTAATCTAGTAAAAGCTTTTAAGGAGGACAATTGCACAGCTGTAAGACAGTGATGATGAAAATGGCAAAACAAGCAACTACTTCAAGCTACAACCCTGCACCTTCTTCAGCCATTAATATCCTTCTGTTGGAGTTCATCATCTCCATTGAAAATCTGACAGATACAGTGCTCACACAGAGCACAAACCTTTCTTCAGTACATCCAGTTAAATTAGATAGTTTAGGCTAATCATCTATTATTTTGTTCTCAGCTGTTGCTGCAGTAATGTTGCTTCTCTGTGTCCCTTGGACAAACTTTAAGTTTTCTTTGCGTGTCATTCTTGCAAAAAGGAATTCTATGCTGTAAGGGTAGAAAAATAATTGCATATTGAGTAATGTACTGAATCCATGCCTAGCACTAATTAGATGCAAAATTAAGTATTAGTGGTTAACTATATATTCACTGTCCCAGAGAAGATACATACTAGAATCACTGACAGGTGGGGAAGAACAGGTCATTGACTTCCCTTAGGATGGACTGATCCTCCAGGTTGCAGAATCATTGTTCTCATTCTCTTATTTCTTCCTAAAAAGGAAGAAAGCAGAAAATTCCTCCTTCTTCTTAAAAATAGGTTGTATTGCATTTTCATGTCTGATCTGCTCCTCTTGAATCCTTAACTTGCTGCCTATGCTATCTCCAAAACTACACTTGCAAATTTTTACTTTTCTTACTCTGCATGGCTTTATCTCAAGTAGTTTCTCATTCTTTAACAAGAATTTTCCCATTGTAACTGATCCAAGTTCACACAGCTGAGCTGAACTAAAAAGCTTTGAATCCCACTGAAATGAAGGCTAAGGGTGGAGGAGCAGGGAAGCTGACCTTTCTAAGAAGAAGCCAAAAAACTAAACTAGATCTACAGAAATACTTATGTCCCTTGCTGTAACTTTAGCAAGACATTTTCAGCTACCCTAGCCTCCTATCACAATGGATCAGAGTAATGAGATTTAAGATTCCAACCTGGAAAACACAACTGAAGCCCTGTTATTGACACATACCCCTCTTTAAATCATGAATTCAAAGTTTCCTGGAGTAACTCCATCTTCAAATATTTGGTTTTATACACACCTGTGAAAAATCAGTTATATTACTGAAACTGAAAGCCCTGATGAACAAATGCATCA
This sequence comes from Agapornis roseicollis, assembly GCA_002631895.1. Lineage (NCBI taxonomy): Eukaryota > Metazoa > Chordata > Aves > Psittaciformes > Psittacidae > Agapornis > Agapornis roseicollis. The sequence goes on along the minus strand of NDXB01017392.1, from coordinate 197,791 downwards.
CTAACCATCTCGCAGCTTCTTCAAGATCAAATAAACTTCTACTAGAAGAAAGCTCTTCTCAGAACTGAAAAATGTGATTACGTTCGTAGGAAATTGAGTTGTTTCAGTATCATTCCCCTCCTCCTCTCTGTTTGCAATGCCAGATGGAGATGTATTGGAGATGAATGGATAGGGAAAGTGACGGACAAGCTAAAAAGAAAGCAGGTAAAATTCACTATTTTTTAATTCTGATAACATAGCTCCAGGCTGAACAACTTATAGTAAACAACAGTATAACAGTAAAAGTAGAATACAATATAAAAATAGGCAACATGTGTTTCTCCATATAAGAGCTTTATTGTTGAAATAAACTAAATGTTTCAGAAGAGTGTTTTCCCTCAATGGAGTTAAACACAAACTTCCAGAATACACAGATCACATCTGATCCAGCCAGAAGTATTCAATTGCAGTGATCATTGCAGTATCATTGAATCTTCTTTACAGAGTTTATTATGTTCCCAAAACTGGACTCAGATCATATTTTAAATAATATTAGTAATAAAACTTCTTCTTCATTTGTATTAACCATACACTAATGGTTTTCCTTACTCAACCATATATCCAAGATTGACGTTTCCCAGTTTCTTAATTATTCCATAAACAAAAACTAATAGCTGATACTCTCACTGATAGCAGTTGTTTGTCTGACATCTTACTGCCTATTTCAGCATTGTGGGGCTCTCATTATTTCACTCTCACCAGCTGTGATACCTAAGCATTCTCTCTGTGGCCACAGAGATGTAGGAAGGCAAGGGATAGATGGCTTTATGTGTGTGCAGCACGTTTCTCAACACAGGGGCAGAGATAACAAAACAGTGCCCACTCAAGACCAAAAATACAAAACAAACAGAGCAGATGAGGGGACCAAACCAGGTCTAACTATAGCTAATACATGCTTTCATGGGCTTTCTCCATCAAAGCATTCATTCTCCATCAAGGCCGCATTCATTTTAAGACACAGTCAAAAGTAATCATGATGCTTTCCTAAATTAAGTTCATAATGTATAAAATAAGTCTTTAGAACACTGTCCCCCAAGTTATCTGTCAATGCTCCTTCCACAATCATGGAAAAAATTAGGCCCATCAGAGTGGATCCAAAACAACCACCAAACTGTGAAGCTGGCTTCTTGTGTAGCCAGGAGGAGTTACAGGAGAGATCCTTCAAGAGAAACTTCCCCCCCATAGGCTGGATTCAAAAAAAAAAAAAAAATCCACTCATATCAAAGGAATTCCTAGGAACTGATGGTATTAAGAACTCAAAGACTCAGACCTTTGGAAAACAGAATAAGGAGATGTAGATGCATTCATCTCCTTTCAGAACACCTGTATTTCTCCTTCAACACTATGACTGAGGACAAGACACAACCAGGAGGCAGTGACCATGAAGGAGTAAGTTGTGTTGAGAAAGCAGAGACTGTCACACGCTGACAAAAGGAGCAGGAGGTGCAGCAGGAGAAGGCAGAGGTGACCTCTGATCTGAGAACAGCACAGAAGGTACATACTGCCCGTATACACACTCAGTTTTCTATCAGACATCAGCTTTAGGAAATTCTCCCAGAAGCTGCCCTAAATCAAATTCCAGGACACATCAGTAATGTTCTGCACTTGGTGCAGCCAAGGTCCCTTGGAAACATGCCCTGAAGTTACTCCACATGTTACATACCGAGTCTCATACCCTGGAGGAGAAACAGTGCTACTTTATCTGTGGCTAATCAGACAACTTGGTTGCAGAAATTATGGTCACCAGAAATGTGCAGAGTGGTCAATGCCTCCTGTTTGATCAATAAACATGTGAAAGGAGAAATTAAAAGATGTAATCATAAACATCTGCAGGGTTCTAAAGTAAGCACCTAGATTCCACCTCAGCTCCATTTTAGGAAAACAAACTTCCGTGGGGATTCATCTGTATTCCCTAAGAGATCATACATGATATTCCCCAGCACCAGCTGGCTCAATAAGAATGCTCAGTCAAGCTTCTCCCAGACAAAAGCCAGCCATTGTCACTTGGCAGTAGGAAACGCTAAATACATTTGTGCTGAGAGACATCCCCTGGATCAGTACACTGCAGACCCAGGTAACTCATCAGCTTTGTTCAGATGTGTGAAAAAATTAGGTATTTGATACAACATCATTGTTCTTCTAAATCTTAAGCAGTTCTTTATAAAACCACTGGCTTTATATACTCTCCTTCAGAAGAGTTTAGATATGAGCTGTAGTGCAGCAGGACAACATGCAGGTGAACTTTGGTCTGGTTTCCAAGAGGCCCTGAAATTACCAATAAATACTACCATTGATTTCAAAGAAATTGGAATCATGATCATAAACTGCTTTTTTAAACTGAAAGACTCTAGGGGAAAACTTTCCAGAAATGCTTTACTTAACCTTAAAGATTTTATGTGCAAACATACACTACATACACAATGGGCCAGTTACAGCTTCTTGGAGCTAAACCCACACTCTCTTAGGCACCAGATCACATCACTGCTCTCCCTCTCACAATAACTCTTGGACAAGATAAAGTTCCAGCATTACTGGTCTTCTCATATTACAACATGGTGGTTAAGAATACCCATAACTATGCCTCATCCCAGGAAGTCAGGTGTTGTCCATTTAATTATTCAACATTTTAGCTAAGCTACTCTTCACCAGGCAACTTTAATCTTTCCCTTCCACTCAGATGTATTTATCACCTTAGAGAACATCTGGGTTTTACAGCAGGAAAGTTGCAGTATCACTGAGGTTTGTAACTGATAGAAACCTTGTCTCACTCATTAAAATTCTCTATGTTGGTTTCAGAGTGTCAGTCCAGAAACATATCTTAATTATGAATTTAAATTAATTTTTAAAATGCAGAGTTTATTCTGAAAAAGCTACATCTCAAGAATAACTTTTCTAGATTCTTTCAGCAATGTATTTTCTTTCCAAAGCAGACCTCAAGATTAAAGAAGCAATGAAGTAAATTCCAATTTGGAGGGGAGAGCAGGTTTTACTAAGGCTGTTTCCTAAGGTCTTTGGTTAAAAAAAAAAAAATAATAAAAAAATAAAATAAAAAATAAAAATAAAATAAAAAAAGAAGAAGAAAAAAGTTCTCATCACAATAATTTTAATAATTTACCTTGCTCAGAGGTACTCACAGAGACCAGGCACCTCTGTTGTAACTCCTTTGTTGTGTGAAGCTTACTACTCAGTGACATGAAAATGGTATTTAACAACTGTTCTGGTAATGCAGTGACAGAGAGAGAGCCACTACAAATATTCTTTCATTTTTCCTTTTGTTGCACTTTGGATTTAACAGTGTTATCTATTCCCTGCTGTCTTTACTAGCTACAGAGAACTGATTTTATATTCACTTGTTAGAAATTTATTACATCTTATCTTATACATCTGGCCTTGCAAATTGCCCTTTTGCTTTGTGGCAGTTCTGCAGCATGGCTACTCTATTATCTTCAATACACAGTTATGCTTTGGTCTGAGCATTTAACATGAACTTACTTTGCCTATTTTATTAAGACATTCACAAAACCATTGTCATGCTCACTTAATCACAGCTTGATATATCAGAAGCTGGATCAATTCTTTGGGTAACACAATTTTTAACTGCACAAAATGGGAATGACTTTGAGCAATGGAACAAACCTCCTTAGAGAAGCCAACCAATTTTTTCCTCATTGGGATGGTCTAACAGGGACTTATTAACAAGGACTTCAGTAGCCAAGGCTGATACCACCCTGTACTGAATTGCAGAGCACTGCAATTTTTACTGCCTTTTTTACAGTACCAATCATGACTTCACAGGTTAACAGGTGAAGAAGCTTTGAATCTGAAACACTAAAAATCATGAAAAAACTTTCTTAGCAACATCCTTAATCAAGTTGCAAGAAAATAGTACAGATCTGCTACACCTTAGCATCTGAATTTGCACATTCCTGTAGGGCAGGTATAATGTAGCTAACATTCACTGTGCTGAAGTAAAAGATAAGCATATAGACATGTTTTCGTAAGTACAGCTTGCATTTCAAATATAGAGCATTAGTTTCTCTTTAGTAATTTTACAGATGTCTACCAGTAACCGCTGGAGAGGAAGGATTGACACCATGATATTTCAGAAGCATCATCAGATCTTTAATTAACTCTGTTGTTCAAGGATTTTGCTGTTCTACATCACAGCCAAAACAACAGGATCTCAAGCAGTCCTGTGCTTCCTAATATCCCTCTGCTATGGCAAATGAACTGTACAAAATAAATTAAGGCTGCCATTTACACCACAGGAAATATCACTTCCTGCAAGTTTATTCTTCAAAGCATTTCATATTACCTCAAGACCATTTAAATTGGCTTAATCACAGTTCATGGCAAAAGGATAAAAGATAAATCCTAAAAAAAATATAAGCTAAAGTCCTGAAGGATTAGTAGATGCTTTGTAGATGCTCTGGACAATATCAGCTGGTTGAGTAGATACAGTTTCATATGAACACCAGAAGAGAGATGTCTTTAAGTGATGTACTGTTCTTCTGTACTATCTGGGGGAAAAAAGCACCCCATCATGTGTAATAGCACACTCCAAAGAAATTCAAAACCTTGAACCAAAGAGGGCTGGCACTTACAAAACCAGATGGAAATCCAAATATCTGATTTACAGAGCAGCTTTGTAGCAATAACCACTCACTAAGTCCTGTTTTCCTTCTGAAATGCAAACATTCTCTTACACTCAAACACACACACACACACACAAATCAATTAAAAAAAAAAGTCATTTCCCTTTCTTATCAATGTGCAATGTCAGCACTGGTTAGATTTTGCTGGGTGTCACAAGCTGCCTTTGAAATAAGTAACTCCCCTCATGACATTTTGGAAACATAAAAACAGAATCCTGAGTGTAAAACCCACCAAGAATATATAGAAACCAGAGGTTTCAGAATATCTGCTTTTCTACTGTATTTTTCTTCAAGAAAAGATATTTTTCCATGAGTAGGGAAATAGAATAGCTCTATTTTCCACAGTCACTAAAGAGATAGAAGGTATCTTCCCTAGAGACTCGAAAATGAAAGGAATAATCAACCCATGAATCTGCAACTATGATTTTACCACAGCCCTCAATTTTGTTGACCTCCAGCTCATCCTGGCTTAACCACAGTCACAGGGAGGAGATTTCTTAAGCACTGGACTCTGACACACCTGAGCATGAATACCAGAAAGCCTTTCTCTCTCCTCTCTCTTACCCATCTCTGTCCTACAAGGGTTCTCTGGATGCAGACTAGGTCCCCAGAGAATAAGAGGGAGGATATTCCCTTGTGATTACTTTCTGAAATCTATTGTCTTGCTGAAAATTTGAAGCTGAAAACATGGCTCTTTCTTCATTCCAACATGCCTCACATACACAATTTAATGTAAAAAAAAAAAAAATAAATAAATAAGCAACTTAATACATTTCACATTTCTGATCTGTTTTTTTCTTAAAAGAAAGTAAAAGGTGCATACTGCAGCTGTCAGGAACAAAGGAAGCTGTTGGAATAACCATGCATGGTATTATATCCAAGGATTAGCCTATTTGAGGCTTTATCAGGAAACTACACAATAATTAATTGGCCACAATGCTGAGTTTTGAAACAGAGGTTGAGTCATGTTACAAGAAGGAAAGCTGAGTTAGTTACTGCTGCAAAGAGCTCTTAAGTCAGTAGGAGACTTTAGATCCTTATTCCTTTAACATAAAACTGATTTCCCACAAGTTTTGTACAATGATTGTTCTGTGAAATTAGTGGTCAGACAGTATTTATATGTCACACTGATATCTTCCAGATGTAGGCTTGATATTCCCAAGAAAAAATATAAAACCCCAGCTAATTCAGGGGATCCTCAAAGTAATCCTCAGTGCTATTTGTTTTCTGATGTCGTATTCCTTTTCACAATGCTAAGTTAAACTTGTAAACAATAGGGGTTTATGGCAAAGAATGCAGCATGCCCTCAACCACAACTGAAAGAAATAGGAGGAGAGCACGCTGAGCACCTGGCAGGAAAAGTCCTTAATTAGGACTGTTTGGGAAGCCATATAATGAGATCATTCACTCTTGGCTCTTAAGGAAGAATATGGGGTGGTCCAGAATGGAAGATGTAGCCAAATCAAACACATGTGTTGACATACACAATTACTTTGTTGACTTAAATAAAAAAGGTAAGAATTCATTCTTAAACCATTCTAGAGTTGTCCTGTATTTTAGGTATAATTCATGTTTATCCATTAGCACACATTCTGTGATAATATACCTGTGTTCAATTGTACTTGTGTTCACATTGTACTTGTGCTCGATTGTATGGATTAGAGCCATGATAAAAATTGGTAACTGGGTCGATTAAACAGATGTGCTTAATTTGATATGACTGTCTTTTAAAGTTAATGGCACTGTTCATGCTTTTATGCAAATAAGAGCAAGAAGTACAGAATGATTTGCAGAGTCACTCTCTGCATAAAAGATATTATGCTTTCATGTTAAAAAGAGAAAATTGAAAGAAAGAAACAGGTTTGAGGTAAATCATAATGTCTAGAATTTCTTCCTTGTAATCAGTTTGTAATTGAAAACTTCACGAACATGACAGACTACCTATATTCTGAAGCAGTCTCCTTCTCCCTTCTAGCCCATGGTATATAATTCAGTAAAAGTGATAAAATTCAGTGACAGTGTCAGACACTTGCTTCTGCCACTTCATCCTTGATTGCATTTTACTTGCATTAAGTGACCACTTTCCACCTCTTTCCTGAGATGATTTTTCTCTCCTTTTAGCCAGAGCTTAACTTCTTCCTCGGGAATCCAGGACGCTGCAGTGCAGAAGTTATGTGCAAGCATTCATCACGCCAGTTTAAGTGTCCAATGCTCAGGTCTAGCTGGGAAATTCCTACATTTCATTCAACTTAGGAAGGTATGTATGTTGTATGAAAAACAGTTAATACTTCTTCAAGGTTAAGAAAACTTACATGATTTTAAAAGCATGGAACAGGACTAAAACATGCTGTGGTTGCCTACAGTTTACAGTGTTTGTAATAATAACACCTCTCACTGACATAAAAGAGGAGTGGGATATTTTTAGGAAAAAAGTTTCTCATAGGTTTTCCAAATGATATCTTTTTAAGAGGAAATAGAAGACAAAACTAAACAACTCTAGTTACAGTTTTGTCTCTCTCAAACCTTCAATATCTAACAACATTCATATTCTACTGTGCCATATTCCAGGTTTCTATTACAGCCATCACCACCATGCTGTGGATAAAAAAAAAAAATAATGTTACTGGAAATAACGTGGTAATTTTTTCAATATGTTTTTTATGTTAACCAATAGATTGCAGTAGAGCCAATTTCTCTATAGGCTACACGACAGCTGGTTTTGTACAATTAAATAATTTTTTGGATCTCTCTTCCTGAAGGAGTTAAATAATAATTAAAAAAAAAAAAGAAAAGTTAATTTACCAAAATAGCTTTTTCTACACCATATATTATGTTTCGTATTACCAAATTAAGATTTTAAATCTGCCATTGGCCATCTTGTCTAGATGAAATGAAATCTTGCTTAGAAAAATTCTCTTCCAATTTCAGTCAGCAGATCCAACCTCACACCTAAGCTTATATCAGCTCTTTTGCTTAATGTTGCCCAGTGTCCATTTTGTTGCTAATACTATGAAAAAGCAATATAAATGCATATAGGGTCATCTTTTATAATAAAACTGCAAGTACAGATAAGTCAGTTCAGCAAGCCATAATTTCAAAGTATAAAATGTAACAATGCTAACAAGCAGTTAGCAAGAGTGCTCCTGTAAAACCCTGATCTATTCAACATCCAGAACAACACCACTAAAAAGTGCCATCTTAAGGATCTCATTGAGGGGCCCCATGCTCCTTTTCAGAGTGGTGTTTAGTTTTGGTTTGGTGCAGGGATATTTTTAATTATCAATAAATATATATAGAATTATTCCAATCATAATCCGGAATACTGTCTGGGAATGTATTTTTCATTAAAGTACTTTCAATACTTATTTATCATTGCCTTACTAACTCGGCCGACATCTACTGCATCAACTAATGCAAAAGCAATAAATGAGGCAGGACTCTCAGCATCATCATCATCATGGAAATCTCAATACTGCTTCATTGACTAACTACCATGAGCTAGTCACAGACCTAAGACTCATCTAAATACTGAACACCCTACAAGACAGCACTGACAAACCAGATTTAATTCTGAAGACTGTGTAAGGATGAGAAAAAGGGGAAGAACGTTACATGCAATAAAACAAGTACCAGATCTATAAAGTGATCTTGCTAGAGAAGCAAGGACACACTGTATTCACTTGATCTCCTCTACAGAAGGAGTATGTAGGATATTGAGTAAATAACTCATTTATAAGAGCTCTTCACATTACTCTTGAAGTTTAAAAAAAAAAAGTGGATAATGGCAGAGCAGTGACTGGTAGAGAAGTTTTGTGCATTAGTTATGCTGCTGGACAGCCATGACTCATCCAGGATCCTCCAGGCTATTTACTGAGCCATGCATTAACTGCTGCTAATGTTCATCTTGCAAATAAATTAAAAACCGGGAAGCAATTGTGCTTAGTACTGGAAAGACTAACACACACACCTGTTGGCTCTGTTAGGGTTTTAATTATGTGACCCACATGATCCTGACATTACTGTCCTGATAGAGCTCTGTCAGACACACACAAGGACCTCCCCAGATTGTTTCCACCCTCTCACTCATAGTATTCCACTCTCAGTCATCACAATGGGGCCTTTCCCGGTATGAGAAGAGAGAATTATCGCATCATGAGATCATGGTAACACAGTCACAAAACAATGCCAGTACTCCTCTACTGTTACAACATCTCAGGCTAGGATTGATGTTTCAGATTCAGAACTATGGGCCAGATGTTTCATGATTCCTTTTGAATAAGAGCCCAGATCAAACCTAAGCAGCCTAAAAGAAGAAGAAAACCTTTTTCTTTTTTCCTTTATAAAATGGAATGTCCTTGACCAGTGCAGCAGTTTTCCTAACTGACTGTCTAATTATAAAGGTATTTGATATTAGTGCGTATAAACTGTGGTTTAAAACATCCCAACTATTTTAACCAAGTTGAACTTTATGAGAGCTCTTTGCAAAACTGGCTTATATCTTCATTGACAAGGTAGTTTATTGATCAGCCTTGTATGGCAGAATGCATATACTAAAAATTGAAAGGCTTGGAATTCTATCAAGAATTAAAAGTTGCTGCAGAACAGCATTGCTGTGAAGCAAAATAGCCCACAAAAAACATGAGGAACTTGGAAGTTTGTGAAGATATGAAATAAAAAACATCAGAAAGCTCAATGCCAAAGGAAAGCTCCAAGGCTTGTTTTTGCCAAATGCAAAAGCAAAACTCCAAAATACAACTAAAAGGGTCATTAGAGAGAGTACCTCAGATAGCAGAGGACAGGCTTTTCTCTCAGCTGAGTGCAGACCCAAATACAATACTGGAACATGTAGGTAGTTGTAGATCAGGTAGTTCTTGTCTCCAAAACAAAAAGCAATCAGAAGGGAACCAAAAACCTTTGTAGATTTTTACCTAAAAGGCAGCAGAAACACAACTTGAATTTTCTCCTTCTTTTGAATGATCACTTATTTAGTTTGAGAGAAAATACCTTGGAGATTTAACATGACAGGGATAAAGAGAATACTGCTACATTAAAACTACAGAGCATAAAAGATTCAAAAAAGCAAGTTAAAAATAAATTTTTTAGCAAACATTTCATCTTCAAACCTTCTTTCACTCAGTTCTTGATTCCATAAATAAGGTTTTTTCACTTGATTACAAATAGACAAAGTTGTTATAGAGGTAGAAATCAAGAAAATGCATTTTTTAGCACATTCATAACACTTGAAAACCACTTACTTCAAACTGAGGAAATTTTTGTCAGGAGCTGTCAGGTAAGTCAAAAGTTATAGCAAGCAGCACTAGCAAAAATTTTCATAACCTAAGTGGAAAGGAAAATAATAATTTTAGATGTTCAAGTGTTAAATAATTCTGTGACTTCATATTTAATTTCCATCTTCTGACCTTTTCCTATGAAGGGACCACAGTCCAGTTTCTCTTTATCTCAGGAACTATCTTCAGACACTCTATTTTTAGCATCTGTCTTGTAGAGATCTTTTCCAATTGGAATAATTTCATTAGAGAGTAGATTCAGCTTACAGCCAGGAAACCAAGATACTGTACCTCAACTTCAGTTTGGTCTTTGGCAGATAATGGAAACGACAGCTTCAGTTATTCAGCTGTAAAAAGAGGGGTTTTGAGGCCTTAGAAGTGCAAGACATTGATTATTTATATTGATTCATATCAGCTAAAAATAGGATTAAAACCTCTTCATTGAGCAAAAAAGCTTGTTTACCTGTTGAAAGGACCAAAGCAGCATTACCTTCTTTCTGCCAGTTCTCTCTTCCAGGCTTCACCCAGCTGTAAAGTACATGGTACTGAAGCACCTTTGCAAGCAGCAAAGCATAATAAATGATGCAAAGACAGAATAATATCCACCAGTGCTAAAAATGCCATATATTTGTTGCTGTAGTTTTAATGTCTTAATAATGATGCCTCCTCACCTCCTCTACTAACAGATTTCCCATTATGTATAGTACAGCATTTCTAGCTGTGGGTACAGTCTACCTGATTCCTCCACAACACAGACATGATTTCCACATCACAGAGCTAGAGATGCTGTCTGACCTGTGCTGCAGCTGTGAGCTGGTATGCTGTACAAAGCAAAAATTTCTTCTTGGACTTTCGGCCACTGTTATCAACTCTTCCATGCCCACTGCATTAAGCTCTGCACAGTTTTGGACCTAGACAATATTGTCTATCAACCTTGTGGATGTATGAACAGTGGAAAAACAACCTAATGACCTCAGTAAAATTTCCATTGCTTTTAGAGAGCAACAGACTGTGTATGAGAGACAGAATAAGCAATGTTTACAATAATAGGTTAAAATATAAGGTGTATTTCAGAGCAGGACTAAAAATACAGCTTGGTCAGTAAGCTGCAAAAAATCCCACAGACAAAGATTCCCTAAAAGTCAGGATTAATAATAATTGTAATACCTAGTATTTATACAACTTTCCTCAAGATGTAACAGCATTTTAAAATAAGAATTTAGTTTCATTTCATAGTGTTATTCCTAAGTAACAGTGAAATAGGCACCGTATATACCATCAAGTAGGATATAATTGGCAAAGCTAGAAACCTAGTTTTATGCCTCAAAAACAAGCTGAGTGGAAACAGTTCACATAAAATTAAGTTTCTTTCTATAATCAAAACCACCTTTTGCTTCCAATTCATAGGAAAGTTTTGTTTATTTCTGGATTTTTTCATTTTATTCAGCTCTACTGACAGACCATCTGTGGTCCCTGCTGTAAACAGGTCCCTGCTGTTCATAAACTGTCTCCACAGTTGGTCCCCATATTCCTGCTCTGGAACCTCAGTCAATGTCTTATTGCTGATTATCTGACTCTCACCATCCCTGTGCCCAGGAGGAGGCTTCAACTATTTCTTCCTGCGTGGATTTTTTTTTTATTTGGTTTCAGCTGTTCTTCCATGCTGGAGCTGAAACTGTTCCAAAATACTTGAACAGAGAAGTCACATCCCTGCTTCATCCTCACTTGCTAGCTAAACAACTTGAAGTTTTTTAGTATAACTCATCAATTATCTTTTTCCCGTAATCCAGTCCCAGTCTGAATGAATCTTTCTTAAGCAACAACTATAAAAGCAGCAGATATTGTTATTAACTGACACATACAACTTGAATATATCTTTGCCTTCATCAGTAACATGTCCCTTTCCAAGAAAGACTTTTGCTTTTTCATGGCTATACTACATTCTTGGTTGAGTAACTTTGTGAACAAACAATAGTCAGGTTTTCCTTTTCTTCTGCCATGAGTATATTCGGCTATTTGCACTTTATAGAGGACAATGAAGTACACAAACTTTTGCCTTGCTCTATTAGATTTCTTCCCGTCTTTATTATCACCATGCTAAAGAACAACAAGTTGTTCTTTCATAGTGTTAGTACTCTCTTGTGCATCTTCTAGCTCTTTCTGACTTCTCTTGTGTTTCAAAATAATTTTAAAACCTTCATTAAAATAATAGAAATAGTAGTTGTCTTAGGTACCTTCTATCCTTCTAGATATATCTTTGCTATACTTTAGCTCTAGTTTAGCACATTTATTTGAGAAATAGCAGATGAGAACTTTAGCATGCTGATTTCTCCTGTCTGCTAGGGAAGAACTGGAATTGCTATGCATTTCCTTCCTAAGATTAGGGTTAGGTGAAAGAGAGCATATAGTTAGAATGTGCAACTTAAAGCAAACTAAGGGAAGATGCTACTATTTTCTCTGAATAGTATTTAATCTCTGAGCAGAATGTGGTTCCTGGCCTGTAAATCATCTTAGAGTTCAGGCTGAAAAAAAAATTAAAGTCCAGAGCTAGATTTGTATTTGGGGCTGGAAATGTGCTGCAAAATGAAAGTGAGCTGAAAAAGAAATTCCACAAAAAGAGACTGTCCGTTTCCTTTGAAGACATTAGCTTCCAGCTGCAGTAGCATCTGTACTCTTATGTTTGTCTTTCTCAACAACCACATTCACCCCTTCAGTATAGCTAACATAACTATTACATCTTCATGAATTATGACCATGCCTAAGTATTAAGTCCCTTAGTCACATCCTAAGTGGATTCAAACAATGCAATTTACTTGGGCATAAAGCCATAGCTCTTAGCAAACTCTAGGTAGTACAGGACACTGCAGCTGGTCTTCTCAACAACTGAAGCAATAAAAACCTATTCACAATCTACGCTCATTTGTCATAGAACAGAGGGACAAAATCTAGACCTGAGCTCTTCAATGCAAGGCACTCAGTTTCCCAAAACAGCACAATTAAAAGATGACTGGACATTTCTGACAAAATATTTCTCCAGCTCCTCATTTTAATACATTCCTTAGGAATAAATGAGCCTTCCCTAAGGCAAATCCATACCTGGAAACAAAGGTTGTCACAAACCTCTATTCCCCACTCCAGTGCAAAATATACATCTCCAACTCGTATTCTCTAGAAAATACTTAGCAAAGTTAGATCAAAAAATTATAGATATTATCCCTCAAGGGGATGGAAAGAGATAATGAAAAAAACACGCAACAGCTTAGCCATTTTATTAAACCAGCTACTAGAAGTATTTGGTACACAGATTAAAAGAGTCATTGTTCTTCCTCAAAAGGAGATAGCCAAATTTAAGGATATATGCACAAAATTAGCTTCAATTTTCTGAATGACAATGGGACAGCCCAAATTCCTTAAAACCTATGCAAAGGCTCCCACTTATTTTATTCAGTTTCACTAGTTCCTGCACCACTTCTCCACAGCTTGTGAGTGGAAAAGAAAATGGATTAAAATAAAACACATGGTTGTACTAAGTAGATTTCCAAGTCAAAATAAAAAGCTGTATGTAATTAAAGAAAAGCAACAGATAAATTGGAAATTTTTTTGAGTCTGGAGGCTCAAAACTAGCAGGACAAAAATGTCTGGGGCATTAGAGAAAGAACAGCCTAAACAAACTTAGGGAAACTGTTCTTTCTGGATCGAGATTGCTAGACAGAATTTATAGACCTGTCCAAGTCATTTTCTCATAGGGCTACCAGTACCGGCTGGGAGGTTTGGATTTTCATCTGTAGGTAGAGAAAAAGCTTTCTTTCTGTGTATTTTATTGAAGAAAAAATAAACAGTTCTTCTTAACACACTAACTTATGGTATTTCAGAAATAAAAGGGTAAGTTTAGAAATTAAGTGAAAAATCTAATTCATATTAACAGAAGTGCAAAGTAATAAAACTGCAGAATTTTTGGATACAGTCTGCATGAAGCTACTTATTTTCAGAAGCAACTCAATCCCAGTGATGTGCTGCATTGATTTTTGTCTCTGGAAACAACCTTGCATGACATGACTTGCATAAACCCAACCCTTGCCCTAGCCTTTTGCCCCTTCTCATACTTCCACATATGACATTACTAATACAGCTACCAAATAACTCAGACAAGACAGTGTCAAAATATTTTGTTTGGATTAGACAACAGAAAGGTACGAAACTTTCAGATATCATGCAGATTCTCCACCTCAGCTTCAAAATGGACACACAACAATTTTTTCAGCTGAGAACTCAGACAGGTTAGTTTGCATTTAATTTTCAGAACATGTTTGACAACACAAACATCAAGACAGAATTAGCCAAGAGCTCTTTCCAGACAAACAAAGTGTAAATGTGAAAAAGTAAAACATAGACACAAGTATTTTTTACTGGATGTTATTGTAAATTAGTTCTTCTTTGCTTCACTTAGACTTACTGGAAAGAACCTTGAACTTCATTCAGGATAAACATCTGTTGTGCCATAATTAACTTCCCTGTTAGGTGACAAGCATAGATTACTGAAGTTGCAACAGCAAACTCTCAAAAATCAAGAAATGCCAGATTCAAGGTTGTTTACTGAAGCTTCTGTATTATGATACAAGCTTTAACTATGTGGTTTTTTACCTGATCTCATGCACTGCACAGGATGGATAATTCTTTTGTCGGAGTTTCTTCAATATTACGTTCTATGCATATTTTTTCAAATATCTTACTTAATGACTTTACTTGATTATGAGGCCTTCACATGTGTCATGAAATAACCTTTACTACAGTCTAAAAGAGACATGTCATTTAACAATGACAGACACTTTAAGAAAGGAAAGCAGAAAAGTCAAACAGCAAAAGCCAGACCTGCAAAATGATTTCACACATTTTAAAAAATAGGAATTTAAGCAAGTAACCAACTCAAAATTAATTTAAGAAACTATTTAAAAAAAAAAAAAAAAA
>NDXB01017392.1:149885-182733 GCA_002631895.1 Agapornis roseicollis | reverse complement strand
TAAAATTAAAAAAAATTTAAAAAAAAAAAAAAAAAAAAGCCCCACCATCAGAGTTTTTGGGGAATTAAAAAATTAAAGGTGAAATCTATGCTGTTACTATGCGAGTGATTTATTATAGCACATTTCTGGAAGAGGAGTCATATTACCCAGTTTCCAAAAGTGTAAGAGCTGCCTTCCCGGTGCAATTCAGTGCATAGGAGTAACATCATCAGTTTTGTCTGTGGCCTGAGGGCTACTTACTTCTCTTCTGACATAAAAGTGACAGGTCTGAATTATCAGGCAAAGGTCAACAAGTGTTTTTCAGGCAGACCAAATGGCTCTGTGATAGAACAGAAACCAGGCACTTTTCAGTTGAGATTTTGTATTTCCTTTCTTCCTTTTCCCAATGCTCAAATGCAGCTATACGTTGAACAACGCTTTGTACCTTCAACATATAAATCTTTGTAGCCTTTAGAGACAAAGCCTGATAAGGCAGGAAGGGAGTCAATAGCCATTTGTTGATCTAGGGCTTCTGGCTGAGAACAGCCCAGCTGATCAAATGATGCAGAAAGTGGAGCCAGAGTGAGCGAGGATGAAGCAGCAACACATTTGTCTCCTGAAAAAGCACATTAGACCCTGTCCCCATCCATCATTTTGAGATCCATCTTACTTTTCACATAAAAAGGCTTAGCAGAAGCAATCAAATACTATTACATTAAGCATTTGTAATAAAAGAAAAAAATAAGCTTTCAGAAAGTTATGCCACCTGCCAAATTCTGATCTTTTCACTGGTCATGGGAGGTGAAGCAATGAAAGAAGTTAGTTCTCTTGGGAAGGTAAACAGCTCATTTGCCTTTCGCAGTAGAGGTTCCCAAGGTAACCGTATCTGAATTTTACTTTTAGTTCTAAAGGATTATCAATAAATTGAAGGAATAGAATAAAGCAAGAAGATGTAACTGGGAAAATTACAACTTGGAAGTATATTAGACAATAATTTCTGGGTATTTTCTGCTCTTGCAGGAGTAAAACCAGAGGTAATTCTGCCATCTGCAATTGCAGTACTGCATGCACAGGGCAGATGTGGCAGAAGGATGGGGGGAAACAAAACAAGAAAAATGTGTTTTGTTCTAAAGAGTCAGCAGCTCTGTTGGTAACTGATCTGATATTGGCTGATCAGCCCATCAACTGTGAGAGCTAAATGGGGCTAGAAGGATGCTGCAGCACTGTGCTTGCTCATGGCAAGCAGTGTTCTTTTCAGTCAAGAGGTCTCAGGACAGGCCAGTGGGCTGTTGAAAGCTTTTCTCAGGGTCCAAAGTGTGATGGGTTGTAATGAACACAGCTCCAGTGGGAAAGAAAAAGATTCACTAAGGCTGGGAGATATTAAACAGCAGTTATCCAAAGCATTCTCAGACTATTCAGGTCCCACCATTTCTATCAAACTAGAGATTTTTAATCTGACTATGATGAGTCTGAATGGCAGAGCTCACTTTCCTTTCTCAAGATTGTGGTAGGAAGTATGATCTTTTTCTTCAAGCCAACATTAACTACACTACTAAGCACCACAAAAAGAAAGGCTATCTCAGCCTTCATCTTGCAGAGCTCCTCCCCATCCATGCAAGAACAGTCTGCACGTTCTCAAGTTCAGCAGCAAACTCTGCGGTATCACCCAACTTCCTTATCCTGATAAATAGGAAAAGAATTTCATGAGGGACCTTGAGCTCTTGATCCTTGAGCATCATCTTGAATGGTCCCACCTCAGCCCACTGAAGAGGGGGAGCCAGTGCTGGCAGGGAGCTGCCAGGGTGAGCACACTATGTTCTGCATACTGGAGCTGCCTGCATGATGCTGCAGGAGTAAGACACAGAGGCACTGTGAAGACAGCCAAATGGAGAACTTGGCTCTTTCAAGTAAATGATTTAATCTCATGATAATGATTTCTTACTGTATCTGTATGGGCAAAAAAAAAGACAGATATGAAAAGAATACCCTGCCAAGTCATACAGATGTTTCTTGTCAATTCATACTGTTTAGAGGGCATGATGTGACAGCCATTTAGCTTGACTAATTAGCAATGAGACCTTACCTGAGTAACAAGTTGGGGATTTACATGGCCTTGTGCTTCTTTGGAAAAATTTCAAAACCATATCTACATAGAACGAGATTATAACCAGCAGAGCAAAGAGGATGCTTTTCATTTTTTCTGGTAGCAAAAATAATTTAGAAGCACTGAAGCAATGAACAAAAATAATGTGGCTTTGCCAAGTCTCTGCTAAAAAATAAGAAACCCACTGATAAAAATCCCATTGAAGTAAATCCCATTCAGTGCAGGCAAGAGAGCCTCATAGACCCATAAAATGAAACTTTATATCCCTCAATTTATATCCCTTCATTTACAAATGTTCTTCCTGATAATTGTAATGAGTCAGCCTATCCACCTCTCTATGTCACTTTATTTATATTATAAATAATTATTTCCTTTGCTCTTCAGGTAGGTATATTTGCACACCTGATTAAATAGGAAGGTCTGATTTACTGACTTTGTTGCTACATAAATATGTAGCACCATTAGAAGAGGGAATCAAGAATGTTAAGAAAAGAGCTATAAGACAACCAAGGAAGTTCCAAAGATAGGCCATTTAATATACTAGCAATTCTTGTACTGTATTTAAAAGGATGTGATGCTATAATTCAATATTATTGCCTAATTGGAATGATTATTCCTGTGAATCACCCATTTCAAAATATAATTCCTACTTACCTTGAAATGGAAAGAATGGAAAACGTAAACAAATAAGGACATGTGGTTTTCTGCTATTTTTCCATAACATGTAATGCATTGGTAAAGACATGACAACGCACAGAGACACAGAATTTAACACTGCCTAAGAGAACTAAATTTCAAACAGGCATGGAGGATACAGAGTCAGTCAGCTATAACTACTTAGGAGAACAAAACTCCTTAACAAAAGGCCTCTGAGACCCTGATGTAACAACAAACTAGAAGAAAACTGTCTTGCTCTGCAATGAAATACACTGTTGTTCAGAGGGAAAGAAAGGCTGTTCATTGTCTTACTCAGAAAAGATAGACTAGCATCTGGTGGAGGACTATTTTAAGACAAGACTTCTACAGATGTTGTAAGAATTATGGAAGTCACCCTGAGACTGTTTCTGGTTTTATTCAGCAAAGAAAAAAAAGTTGCTCAGCCTGGTGTCAAAACAAACCTGCACAGCAGGAGTGGTTTGTTCATCACACATGTTCTCTGACTCTGCTTGGATGTTGCTTTAATTTTATCTACTGGATGTCCAATTTAAAATTTATAAATAGTCCTAGGAAATAAGTAAGGATTCCTACTTTTCCCTTGTCAACGTCTCTAATCAATAGTGAGCTAAACTGTCCTTTTTTAATTTCTTAAAAATTGAGGAAAAAATAAATCCAACAGTTTTCCCTTTGGAAAATGATTCACCTTCTAATATAAAAAAAATATTTCTTCAGAAAAAAAAAAGAAATCCATTCAAAAAAATACGTTAAGGGTAATTTTAAGAGACTTCGCTTTAATTCTTAAAGACTAATTTCTGCATCTCCTTGATGCACCAGGATTCTTTTCCAAGCTTTTTGTCTACACTTAAATTTCCATAAGCTGCCCTTATATCCACTTTCATTTTCAGTGCTTTCATGTACTTGAATATCAAGGCAGGTGATGAGATGTAAAAAAAAGAATGAAATAAACCTTTAAGATATCATGTGTCTGATGCCAGCAGGAAATCTGCTTAAACATCATACTATAATAGAAACATCATACTAAAATAGAAAAATCATACAAAAAATATTTCTGCTAATCTAAGCACTGCTGAACAGAGGGGCAACATGAAGGCAAATGCAGGTCAACAATGGTAAATGCAAAGAGCTGTAGGTGCGAAGGAATTATTTCAGTTGCTCCTGCATATTGCTGAGTTCTACACTGATGATAAGTGCATAAGCAGATGATGTAGTCACTGTGCACAGATAAAGATCTTCTCAGCTTGTACTAGGTGTAGAAGACAAAAACAGTAAGGTTCAGATGAAATAGGACAGCAAATACTGGTTTTAATCTCATAGTACTGTTGTATAAACCTTTTATATTCATCGTAAACACCACTATGTGAAATATTAGGAGGCATTTTCATCTAGCATCTCAGATGGGTTCCTTATATTAGAAAAGCATGTTAAGTCAGTTCTCTGTTTGAAATGGGTCTTAATAAGGCCCAGAAAGAATAGATGTCTACCAAGAGCATAGGAACATAGAATAGCATAAGACAGGATGAAAACCAGAAAAGATAACAATCCCTCACATCTTGTTCAAATTCCACTGAAAATAATGAACAAATTTCTTTCATTTTAGTGGCACTGGGACCAAGACACAAAGCACAGATGACAGAAGAAAGAGGACAGGAAGACAACTAAGAGAGGACAGGAAGAACTTCCCTGACTTTCCCCCAGCCCTGCTCAAAACCAAAGTCACCCTTTCTTCATTATTGGTTTCTCACAAAAAAGTTATGGCTAGCTTTTAAAAAAACAAACACAAAGTAAATTATAGTATTTTCCTAACCCTATGTTTCAGATAACTGATTCCATCTACTAATAAATAAAATCTTCAACTGGTATTCAAGACTAATACTCTTATTTGAGCTTGTGGTTAACTAACTGCACTGTTCAGTCTGCCTCTATGTCCTGGGTCCTCCCCCAGAAATAATCTACAGAAATACTGTAATAAAGATTATTCCCATTGATTATCTTCAAATCTAGTGGATGGAAAGTACAATGTTCTAAGAGGGGAAAATATCTCTAGCAAATGCCATTTAAAGAATTTCAGTAAAGTGCTGACTACTGCTCCACTCCCACAAAAGTACATACCCAGGACACACACAGCAGAGGCTCTACAAGTCCATCACCTTAAGAAGTTCCCTGGGAAAGACAGAGCCTACATGTCCATACTACCTGCTTTAGTGAGCCAAAAATAAAAATCTAAATAAACACAGCTCCAGCGTAGGCAGCAATTACAAAAGATTTCAAGTTGTTCTGTTCTGTTTTGGACAATATCTGGTTACAGATTGAAATATTTTTTCAGCACTGTATAAATCTGCAATTAATATAATGAATTTTTCTTCAATTATTTTTTTTTCCTATCAGAGATATGAAGTCTGAAAAGCATCAATGTGCAGAACTCAAATATTGTCACTGTCTGGCCTGCTTCAACTAGAACAATCAAAAAAAGGTTATGGTCTGTAAGAAACATAAATGAAAATCAACATTCCTTGACAATGTGCAAACAAGTTACTGGGAACAATTTTACTGACCTCTTTCATCTTCTTGTGTTTTCTTTTGTTTGTTTGTTTTAATGCCTAACAGCTTTTATTAAATTCACCTCTAACTGCTGTGCTTTTCATGATAACATTTGTTTTCACTTGGAGCTACTTAAATGAAATCAGCAAATATTAAGTATTTCTAACAAACCACATGTATGACAATCACACTTAATAAGCAAAGGGCTAAGTGTCAGATCCTACAGTTCTATGCCATTGAGATGGTGACCCAGACATGCTGATCCAATCTAATTTCAGAACACTTTACCTTCTAAAATTAGTGATGTTCAATCCATGTTTCAGATTGCCTCAACACACTATGGAGGCATATAGCCATTTTTATTGACTTTAAAGATTGCTATAAGAGGTCAGGAATTGTTTTTTCCTTCTTATTGCTACATAATTACTTTAAGATGTACATGCAATATTAAAAAAGATTATTACCCATTGGATTTATTAACTAATTCACATGAACCACAATTAAAATAAACTGAATATATTTCTAGAAATCTAAGTTAGGATTCCTGCTGCTTTTCATTATGAAATCAGTTTGAAGAAGGTTCAAAAGATCCATATTAAACCTTACATAACTCTGCTAAATAAACCCAGGGACCAGTTGCAAAGCAATCTCTATAAAGGGATGAGAAGATGTCTCTGCACTTCTTCTTGGTTAACCCAGAATATTTTTTTACTTTTAAAACACTAGTTTTAAAATCCCGTCTTGATTTTAAAATGTAGATGGGAGAATCCACAATATTTTCTATGTCTTCAGCGGTTAACTAAGCTCAAAACTGACAATAGGAAATTTCTTTGAATCTGAATTGGTTATGATTAACTTTATTCTTCTCTCATGAAAAGTTTTTCTGTGTGTTTTATCACAACTAGACTAGCAAGTCTCTGTTTTCTTTGTGATCAAACTAAAGGGTCTTCAATTCCCCCTTGATCTGCTGAGTAGGAGTTCCTAAACCTTTTAAATAGAAGAATATCAGACATACTCTCTCTTCTCAGATATTTGCCAACCTCAAAAGTTCTGAGAAAAGTAAACAGGTAGTCCATGGATAATTCAACATTTCTTTTCAAAAGGTGCTAAAGACTTCCTAAATAGAATCATAGAATCATAGAATCATAGAATAGTTAGGATTGGAAAGGACCTTAAGATAATCTAGTTCCAACCCCACTGCCATAGTCAGGGACACCTCACACTAAACCATGCCATGCAAGGCTTCGTTCAACCAAATAGAAATAAATCATTCAACAAAAACTTTCTCATTGCCAGCAACTGCAAATATTGCAATCCTACAGCATGTGCATGAATTTGGTTCTCAGAGAAAACTGTGAATTTATGGTGAAATGAACAGTTAGATCAAAACAGGCAGCATTATACTAAACTCATGAAAAACATACCTCTTCAGGCACTCATGCTCTGTAGCCCTTATAGGTCATGGATTTACAAGCAGCTAGTATAACAATGATTTCAGAAATCTGTGTGCATTTCATATCAAATAAAATGGAAAAAATTAGATCAATATCATATTTCTGTGATTTCAATATACACAGCAATTGTTTCTGTTGCTTAACTAGGACAGAAAAAAGTTCAGGGGCAGGTGGGTACTCCAGCATTGATAGAGGATATCCATAGGAACTAAATAGGTTCAGTGTTAAGCTGAACATGAATGAACTGAACACCATAAGGCTGATGTTTCAACACCATTCAAGAAAATGAAGCTAAGAGGTGCTGGATGAAATGTTAATGAAGAATGCTGTCACACAACC
The DNA here is from genome assembly GCA_002631895.1 of Agapornis roseicollis. Classification (NCBI taxonomy): domain Eukaryota; kingdom Metazoa; phylum Chordata; class Aves; order Psittaciformes; family Psittacidae; genus Agapornis; species Agapornis roseicollis. The sequence continues at coordinate 175,641 of NDXB01017392.1, read as the reverse complement.
TGCTCTAGGTATGTCAGCACCCAGGGTTAGCAGTCTGCCTCTATTTAGGGGGCAGCAATGTCTACTGCATGCCTAACATGTCTAACACAGAAAATCTAGGAATATGCAAATGAGTGAGAGTAATTAAGATTAAATATTAGTTCCTAAGCCAACATGGGATAATGTTAATCTTTAACAATCACACTATACTGAGCTTGGAGTATCAAATGAAAAATATTCCAAGTAACTAAATTATGTGTATTTTTAAACATTAATTAACCTCTTCTAAACGATATCTATCCAATTAAATTGGTTTTAACATTTATTTAACATAACCATCTCTTTTCCAAATTTGCCATGGTTTTCAGTTTTCAGGAAGTTTCTCTTCTTATCATGTTCATTTCAACTCTGTGACAGCATAGCTTTTTTCTTGTAGCAGCCTAGGTTTTATATTCCAATAGAGCAGAGAAACCATGCAGAGAGGGGCAGCAATTCATTCAGAAGGGTGAACTACTGTGTACATTTGCATTCTGCTACATAACCCACAGCAGCAACCTGTCCTTCCCCTATGAGCAGTACCTGGAGGGAGCTTGCGCAGAAGAGCTCACAGACTAGCAGTTACCATTATTCAGAAATCAGCTATATGAAGCTATGTCTGTATTGCCTCAAGTCAAAAGCACAATAATCCCACTGATGTGGATTTTTAAAATTGCAAAATGTCCTTTTTCATTATTGTCTCATAAGGGTTCAAGATATATGAGCAACATTAAACACATTATCAGCTTTTAGCCTTATTAACCAATTCAATGCAATAAAAACAGAAGAGTTAGGACCACCATTCCTTTTAGTACAAAAGGCAAAATCACAAAAGAGGATTTGAGAGCCCTCTGTTAAATTGATACACTTTGGGTCTCTAAAAAAATAATCTTTTCACATGATGAAAGTGCACAGACCAACTATTGAACAATTTTTTGCGCAACAGAAGGATAGAATGAATTACTATAATCTTCCAGCCTGACCTTCAGAATAAATTGGGCCATAAGACTTTTATGTATTCATCTTGTTTGAATTGGAGCATTTCCTGCAGAAAACCATCCAGTTCAGTTTTTAAAATGTTCAATAAGGGGGAATTTATTACAACCTTTATTAAATCATTCCACTGGCAAATCGCTCGCACTGTTTAAGATTATGCCTGCTTGGAATCTAAATCGCCTAGACTTAAATTTAATTGCATGGATCTCATTATACCTCTGCTAGCCAGACAGAAGAGCTGCTGTTATCAAAAATCTGCTTCACACACAGTCAAGTTGCTGCTTTATTATCTCCTTAATAAACTTTGCTGGATCTCACTGCAAAGAAAGGTCTCCAAATCTCAGTGTTCCTCTCTTAGACCTCCTTGACTAATAAACTTCCAGACCGGTATGTGATACTCCAGTAACCATTGTACTGTGGGCAATTACAGGTTGAACAATTTCTTATTCCTCTGTTCAGACAGAAAAAAAAATCACTTTTATAATGTTGCACTGAGAGCTCCCTCTCCCCCAGAGTCTTTTTCTGAGTCATTGCTTCCCAAGACAGCCTTCCCTTATAGAAAAAACACTTCCCTGTTTTATTTCCAGCAGATAGATTTTTAGCTCTAACCATATTAAAACACATACTGTTTGGCTATTCCCATGGCAAAATGCAGTCATTATTTAGTTGTAATTTAGCAACATGCCTGGCTGTACAGACACATACACATCACCCTATATCTGGGAGCAGACGTCATGCTGTGCTTTGAAGAATCTTCTCAGGAAAGCCACACAAGGATAAAACCATGCCATCAAACAGACCACATCATCCCAAACACACCCTCTTAAGTGTTCACCGTACTTCAATCTTTGTGTAACCTCTGTTCATTATTTAGTATCACTCCTGAAATCTTAGAAGTGATGATTAAGAAGCATCTTTGGACTCACACAGCCACTTGCTGGCAGTAACTTGCTGCCAAGCAGACACTGAAAGCAATCACTCAGCTCTTCATGGAATAGGGATTCGTGCTGTACTGATTTCTCTTTTTGCCCCTACAGAAGGGGTTGCCTGTGTTACATCAATTAGTTGTCCCTGGGTCGGATTTAGAGATGTAAATCTGCTGCACAAGAAAAGCAAGGAATACACCAAAATTTACTTGTGAAGCAAGTCTGATGTTTGCTGATCCCACTCCAGGTCAGACCTGCAGTTTCATATCTCTGCACCCAGGGCCCAGCAGCGTGCTCAGGAGAAGAGAGGAGCTTCTGATGAACAGGGCAAGGGAACAGGAGGAAGCAGGGAAGGCAGCAGGCTTTGACATGCTATGGCTGTGGAAAACACACTTCTCCCAGTCCTTTCCTGAACGTTTTGGTATAACCCCAGACAAAGGGAAAGTTCAGAGGGCTGGAAATACCTGTGATGAGTATAATGGTCATATGAGTGTAATTTATGACTGAAAGCAGTATCCTATGCAATTCTTGAATCTCATGTTTCCTAAAGCAAAATTTATTGCCCGAACAATGCAGTACTGATACAAGATTATTTGGAAACTCCTGCAAAGCATTTGTTAAAGATAAAGCCAAAACAAATAATTAACTAAAGCATGAGCTCATCAAGCTTTGTCTTCAGAATTGCAGTCTTTAAAATGTAGTAGTCAAGTGAAATATATTTCTGCAAATAGGAGAAAATTTATGAGGAAGTGAGAGGAAGAATTTGGAAAGAAACTGAAGTATCTGGCTGGCATTTTTGTTAATTATGTACTAAATCTCAACTTAACTTACTTAGTTCAGAGTATCAAATGCACTCTGATTAATGAATTAGAACAAACATAGTTTTGCTGTATTTATGAAATATCTAAATACTCACTTATTCTGTTTAATGGTCAGTTTACACACTGTTAAAGGTAAAGTTGCACTCCTGCTAGTGTAGCTATATGCAATTTTGCTTATTGATATACCTCTAAAAAAGAAAACAGACTGAAAATCAAAAAATAGAAAATGTAAGTTTTATCATATTTAAACATAAAGGAGGGATATAAAATAGGTTTAAGAACAGGCAGAGAACAAATTCAGAGCAGCCCTGTGGAGAAAGACTTGGGGGTGGTGGTCAGTGAGAACATGAACAGGAGCCGGCTGCAGTGTGCGCTTGCAGCCCACAAAGCAACCGTATCCTTGGCTGCATCAAAAGGAGCGTGACCAGCAGGTTGAAGGAGGTGATCCTGCCCCTCTACTCTGCTCTCGTGAGACCTCACCTGGAGCATTGTGTGCAGTTCTGGTGTCCTCAACATAAAAGGGACATGGAGCTGTTGGAACAAGTCCACAGGAGGGCCACGAGGATGATCAGGGGACTGGAGCATCTCCCATATGAAGACAGGCTGAGAAAGCTGGGGCTGTTTAGCCTGGAGAAGAGAAGGCTGTGTGGAGACCTCATAGCAGCCTTCCAGTATCTGAAGGGGGCCTATAGGGATGCTGGGGAGGGACTCTTCATTAGGGACTGTAGTGATAGGACAAGGGGTAACAGGTTCAAACTTAAACAGGGGAGGTTCAGATTGGATATAAGGAAGAAATTCTTTCCTGTTAGGATGGTGAGATGCTGGAATGGGTTGGCCAAGGAAGTTGTGAGTGCTGCATCCCTGGCAGTGTTCAAGGCCAGGTTGGACGAAGCCTTAGGTGACATGGTTTAGTGTGAGGTGTCCCTGCTTATGTCAGTGGGGTTGGAACTTGATGATCTTAAGGTCTTTTCCAACCCTAACTATTCTATGATTCTATAGTTTTAAGTAATCAGAAATTTCTACACATTAAAATGCCTGGAATACAAACAGACTCTCCACTACAACTTAAATTGGTTTTCACATATTCATTGTTTTGCAGATATCCACAATATAATTTTAACACCTGCCAAATACTAAGACCTAAACCACTCTTTGTTAAGTAATGGAAATCATTCTGTGGAACAGAAATACAGCTCTAATAATATTTTTTATGTTCCTTAAATTCTTTAAGTGTTGATTCTGAGAGAAAATATTTAAAAGATTTCAAAACATTTAAGATCTTCAGTCTTTGAAATAATTTCCAGCTTTTACATATAGAGTCTTTGAACAAAAATAACAGGGATATGTGTATCTCCGAGTATTTTTTGTGAGGACAGGGAGAGTTCATATCCATAGAAACAGAACAGTTGTGGCCTTGAAATGATCACATCAAAATGTACATGAGGACATACATCCTCTAGCAGAAGAGTCTCGGGATCACAAGGAAGCTCTGCAATAGCTAACCAACACTTCATGTGAGCAAGCTACTCTCCCAGTAGGCACCCCGCAGAAGCAAAGCACCAGTTTGACCCTCATGTTTTCCTCACTGCCAGGGGTTATGAAGGGAAAGATTCAGAATGAGCATCGGTCATTTTTCCCAATCCTAGCCATCACAAGAGAAGACGAGATCCATTCACTTTAATTCTTCAGGGACATAAATCCCATTTTGCCAGAGAAATTTATCAACTAATGACTATAAGCAAACATATATCTTTTTAATTGAAGAGATTGACCCATTTAATCATTTTACCTGGCAACACAGTAGATCCCTCATCTCCTGAAACCCTCTATATAACTATCCACACATTTCACACAAAAATGGGATGGCTGCAGGAATTACTGGGTGTTATGCAAGAAGCTACAATTGCCCAACTTTCAAAAAAGACTGAAAGACATTTTATTACTCTGACTGGATCCTTGATGGTCATTCCATTAAGTCGAACACTGAAACAAACCAAATGGGAAAAAATGGTCTTTTATTTCAGTTTCTTTTTCCTTTACCTTCTGGCAAGTTCTTTGCTGTAATAAAAAACCCCACCTTTTTACAAACATTTCTCTCTCAGAGGCTAATACATATTACTCTGTATGGCAGCTGTTCAGCTTATCCAGCCCTGGTATTAAATTTGTATGTGATTTCATTTCACACATTTGGCAGATTGTCCTTTTTCCAGACCATATTTTTCTAATTATCCTTTGTGCTTTCGGTGCTTCATATCTTTCTAATCTTTCTCCTATTTTCCTCTTCCTTTGTCAGTGGTCTGGCCCCAGACTCTGGCTGCAGCATGTTCCCAAAGCTTTTTCTCGGAAGATATCTTGATATGCTCCTGGGCTTTTGCCCATATAGTCTGCTCACATGGCTTTATAACAATAGCTGGGTATGAAACTGAGTCCAGAAAAATAGAAGAAAGTAAAAATTATAATAGTATTCCTACTCTAATTTGAAAAAACATCAAGATCTCATAAGGGAGACAATCACATATTCTACCAATGTGCTTCGGGGTATGTGCCAGGGATATGACCAACCTGCCTTCAGACCTTCTTTTTCATGATTATGATTAGGGAAATGAACCTTATTTTTCCACTTCAGTTAAGTTCACATCTTTAGTCATTAGGATTTCTAAGTACATTGAGCTATTCTGCTTTTTACAAGTAATACAATATTTATTTGTGCACCTTGCAATGAAGTGATTGGCTGTTTGCTGGCTGAAGGAGTGCATAACTCCCAGCATAAACACAATATTTGCAGCTGCCAAACTGAAATAAATGAGCTTAGAAAAATGTTGATTTTGATAAATCAGATTTTTCATCTTAAAAAAAAATGTTTATCAGACAAGGTTTATCAAAAGAATAAGTCTAGCTCACCCTTAACCATCTCAACCATTCTCATTTCACATAGGATGTGTTGCAGCACTTCAGTATGTTTCAGATGTGCTGCTAAAGAGGTGCTGTCACTTAGGAATATGAGGAATTTTAGTTATGGTACACAGTAATTATCTTCATGCATTTTAAATATCCTGCTGCCTTTACATTTATAATCCATTTATAACTCATTTTGGTTTTCTATTTATAGCAATATATTAATAACTTGGTAGTAAAAATTCATGTTTTACATGTTTAGAGTAGAAGTGGCTCTGCCTCTCATTCTGCCTCTGTGAGACTGCTAGTAGGCAATTTACTCAATCACTGCCGCAGCTGCATGGTGTGTAGAATAATGATATTGCACAGCAATATTTACTATAGAAAAGAACTTTAAGATTTAATAAAGAAAATATACTACAGGGTAAATTTGTATGGGGTGTGAATATACATAACCCAGTGTTAAACGATGCATTTTTACACAGCATGTAAAATATTTGATGGATAGTGCATTGATTCAATGATGAGGTGGATAAGAAATCATGTCCCACCACACCAACAAATGTATTTTGAACTTGAGTTGAAAAATTCAGTTCCTCTGCTGCCTTGAGGCACTGCCAGAGAGCTGATTGCACCAGGAAAGAAGAAGAGTAGCTCAGCCCTTCCCACGTCCTTCATCAGCAGGCACTCCTGGTAAGCAGGAGTGAGCAGGCACCTCACTGCAAGGTAAGCAGGTGAGCAGGCACCTCAGCTCCTGCCCTCCCTCAGGAGCAAGCACAAGCTGTGCAAGCTGGTCACTCCAGTGGCTGAAGGTACCATCTTCTGGAGTTCACCATTACCATCACTGCACTGAGGCAATCCACCCCAGCGTGGTGTCTGCCAGCATCCCAGCATTTCCACATCAAGTGCTTCCTTAGCTGCCTAGTCCCTTTTTGCACCCCTTACACACAGCTCTGTTGTGCTGATGAGCAGCAAGCAAGAAACAATCCTCCTCTCTACCAGTCCCACACTCTGATAGCTTCCTCAGCTGGCTGTTGGTTATTGCCAGATGCAATAGACTCACTGCATGAACAGTGATATAGCTGCATGCTCCTTTGTCCAGCACCATGCTCCAAGCAGAAAACCTAGGCAGAAACCCCACATGGATGCAGATGCACAACATTCAACCTGGTTTTGCCACATTAACACTTTCATTTCAAAAACATCAAGAATTAAATACATTAAATATTTTTATAGGAAGCTTCCCCTCCTTGCCACTCTTCTAAGATGCTTGCAAGAGAAACTGCTTGAATTGACCAAAACACAGGAATCACTGAGGAACTTCAGAGTGCTGCTGTGCATATATCACACCTGCACAACAGCACCTTTCCTCAGGTGTGCTGGTCGAGGACATAAGATGCTACCTCATGATTTTCAGGCCACATGAGAGATGAAACCACATCATCTGGAAGTTTCCTTGTGAAAAAAAGAAAGAAGTCCTCCAAAAGGTCTCTATTCTGCAGATCATCCTCAGATGACTCAGGATTTTATTTTGTTTCCTGCAGAAAACCAGATGTCATTGGCTTTTCAGTTTCATCATCTATATTTAAAATAGATTGAGGCAGAGGGGTGAAGAAGTTTCAGTCCTGTGAGCATGAACTCTTAAAGAAAATAAGCAAATACACAGAGAAACTAGGAGCAGGTCTTATCTTTAGGAAAGGCAACTAGGTGCAAATCAGGACACTATGGAAGACACTGATGCCTCTTGCAGTGAGACTAAAGCTCAGAGGAAACATTCATACACTGGCATACCTTATTTTAGCCATTTTTGTACTTGTCATACAGGCATGTTGAAAAAAGAAAGGTCAGGGGTTTTTTATTTATTTAGTTTGTTTCTAATTCACTGTCAATAATATTGTTTTACATTTTTACTCTACCTGGAAGCAAGGCAGATATTCAACTGTGGGAAAAAAGAGGTGAGATACCAGGTCAAGGTTAAAATAAATGAGGCTCAGTTACGTCAGTGGAGATATTAGCCAAGTGATAACTGCAGATCAGCTCTAATGAGCTCTAATAATTTTTTTCCTGCAGGGTATGAGTTACTCTGTGAATCAAAGGAATATTTTTAAGTGACAAATAAATGTCACAGAAGAATTAATTGTTGCATTGTTAACTACTGATTATTCATACATATCACAATATGTGGCTGAGTGATGTCATCTTTTAAACTCCCATCCCACATGAACATAATGAGGAGATAATCACAAGAAGCTGGCTGGAAGTAATCTGAGGGGAAAGGCACAAAGCAGGAACTACTGAAAGGATTGTTTCAATCTTGACAGAGAAGGAAGTGTCATTCCACATTTTCCAGGAGAATTATTTTACCTGCATCTCCATGAACTCTGTCAAAACCGAGCTTATTTCTTTGTTCCAATATGTTTGTAAGCAAATATAATGGGGTTTTTTTCCTTGTAAATCACATTAAGTTTTGATCATTCAGAACAGAGGGGAAAAAAGAGTTTAGGGCCACTCAGGGTGAAGGTAGGTCAGAGTCGTACAGCTCCACATGTCCCACATGTTCTGTGAGACACAGGCAAAATGCTGAAAACTTCATTCCCTGTGGCATTTGGAAAAATTTACTGTTAATCTCAAGTTTTCAGTTTGCTAGGTATTATACACTATGCTTTTGTCCATACATAGCTAGTCTTGGATTAGATTATATGCTTTTCAGGACAGAGGCCTGACAGTAGATTCATGTAATTTCTCAGATAGTAGAAACATGATATGAAAGTCCTGGTTTACTACACTATAAACAATAAAAAAATCTTTTGTCACATAAAATAAATACATTCCTGTTCCACAAATGAAGTGTTTAAATAGAATTTTTTTTCTGCTTACTTGACCACCCCCTTATAAATAATTCATGTTGATGGGCTGTAGAAAATAAACTTCTCAAATCCATAATGTCTGCAGCTTCTGCCTACTTAAATGTATCACAGGACCTGTTTTCTATCTGCGCAGTGGCATATATATATAATATAGGTATAAATACCTATATAGGTATAAATACCTATATAATATAGGTATAAATAACTTCAGTTTGTTTTTTCAATGCTGTTGAGCCAGGTGCCATGGATTCTAAAGTATTTTCTGTGATGATTTTTGGGGGTACTCTTATAAGAAATACTTATGACAGATGAGGATTTCTTGTAATAATTCAACATTCTAGTCTATCTTAATTTTTTGGCAATTTTTTCTATACGATGAAATGTAAGAAGATAACGATTTCAGAAGATGCATAAAGAAACAGTACTAAATCCTAACTAATTATAATAAATTTCTGTTACCCACCTCTGTTTCTATGTAAACCAGAAAACAACAATTCGGTTAACAGGAAAGCCAAGAAATCTTGGTTGTGTGAAGTTTGGACCAGATGATCCTTGAAGTCCCTTCTAACCTGGTATTCCATGATCATGGGAGTTCACAGTCCGAATGGTTCAAGGTTATTCATTATTTTATTCACTCATTTATTCAAGTATTCTCAGCAACAGATGATTCAGTTCTTTCTGTGTAAAATGATTCAATAAAAGAAGATTAGTGCTAAGAGTAAAATGACAGAATTATACTGCCTGTCTCATAGTAATCCTAGCTGGCTTTTTTACTATTAGGACTTATTACTTATTCTGAATATGAAGATTTAATAAAACTTCTCAAACTCCTACTTGCCTTAAAGCTGAAGCAGATAATATAGCAGGATGCTGATTATATTTTTTTTAATCAGGCAATTTCCACACTCCAATATCAAGATAACTTTTGCTGTTGTGTTTGTTGTAGTGGAAATACTGACAGATACTAGGCAGGTCACGTACAAGGAATAACTTCTGTAATAAGTGTGATAATACCATTCTTTCAGACCCACTGGCAGGAACAGTGAGGCTCCAAGGTATGGCTGGAAAGAACAGAAAAATGAGCTGTAGTGCAAAGTCTGACAAAATTTGAGCTGGGTGGACAAAGTGACTCCCTCATTGTTCAGTGTTTTTTGGCAAGCTTAGAGGAACAAAGGAGAAGAATGCAAGCTGTAAGCAAACAAAACTGTCAAAGGCATGATTCTGACATGGAGCAAAGATGAAGAAAATAAGGCGTGTTGGAAACAGCAGTTTGGAAACAATGAGTAAAGCAACTAACCCCTGCCCTCAAACCATCGAAATAAAGCAGGAATTTACACACTTCACTCATGCCCTCAACATTTCTTTTAAAAATAACGCAGCAGAGCTGTATATATGCATTCAGGCCCTTCTGTGAACATTAACCACCTCCTTACTAAAACCAGCAGTGGCTACAGGCTTTTTCATTGAGCTTATAAAGCCATTTTTTTATGCAATAAAAATTGTTGACATTAAGAAATATTGCAAAGTGGCCAAGTTGATTACCACACATTCCACCTGCAAGTAATAAAGCAGTATGCCTGCAACTCTGTTCTCGCATTTCCAAATACCATATAAATAAGACATAAGAATGATTTGCAACAAATCTTGAAAAATATTCTCTTCCCTATAAATACTACTGAGAGGCTATTTTCTTGCATATGTATTAATGCATTTAATTGAAAACCCAAGGCAGCTGTTACACTGCTATTCATTTTATTACAGCCATAAAAATAATGGATGTTCAACACAGAGCTGAATACAGATTACAACCAAAGCTATTTACTAATTCCTTTCCCCATGATAATTCAAGAGACTAACCACAAATCTGAAAGGCCAGAAATACAGAGGAAGAACATAGTGTAGTGAGTTTAGCAGGGTACAAACGTCATACTTTACTTACTAGGGACTAGAAATCTAGACAAATGGAGAAAATAGTGTCCTAAGCAACAGCCTGCAACATAACCAATGGACACTATGTTGTCTGCATCCTTTCTTCACTCAACCACAGGTAGAAGCTGGGCTGAAGAACAGAACTTCTCTCAGCTGTTCCCAGGGATAGGATGAAACCTTGTCAGACTCCTCCACAATCAGAAGTTGTAGTGCCAGCTTTACGTACAGGTCTAGGACAACAAAATGACTATATAGAAAAACTGGGATCCAGCTGCTAACACCAAAGGAAAAGTAAACAGGACCAGTAGCTGTTACTGAAACTGATTCCTCCCAAGCCCCAGCAAGAGTAGCAAATTTAACACTCCAGAGACATCTCCTTCCCTTCGCAGACACTGCTCCCCTTCTTTTGGCATGCAGCAGGAAAGCCTTGGTTTATCCACCTCCCTCCACACTTTTGAAGCAGCAACATCCGAAGTCACCTGCTCTGCTGACAGACCTCTTGCAGACTTCAGCATTGTACTTGAGTCCAAAAAGCAAGTTCTTTCACTCCAGTTTTAAAAAGACAGTTTATAATCCTGTTTTCCAAACGTGTTCATGCTGAAATGAGCCTGGGAAAGTTCAAAAAACCTGGTAATACAATGCAGACAAAACAATTCCTGGGACTGGAGGGAACATACTAGGGAATCTTGTTTGTTGCACTCCAGCAACTATATAACCTCTATTCATAAAGGTTGAAGTTCTGCCCTAAAATCAGTGTGTGTTTTGTCTCCATATTCCTCCATTGTGCTGTTCCATTTATGGTTAGAAATCCTCCTTAGTGTTTCCAGACTGAAGGCAGTTCAGGGTCATGTCATACACACCTAACCATCCTAACACACTTCACTGGTTTTACTGTGCAAAAGAATGCAGGTTCTTTAGTTTGATCTTTAAAGATTCCCATGATCACCTTATCAGGCCTTTTTTATATCTGTCCAATGTTTAAGCAAACAGAAGGAGCCTGCACTGAGCACATTGTTGGGGACAAAATTCCCACTATAGCCTTGGATAGCAACAATACCTCGCAGCTTCTCCTGGATTTCCTCCCTGTGTTGCACACCACAGTGATTTTTTCCCCAGATGCAGCTTTTTGGTAGCTTACATTCATCCTATGAATGAGTAGTGCATAAAGGTATTTTTCATCTATCATCGCAAATGAAGAACTCCCTCAGTTATTAGTCCCTGAAGTTACAACCTTTCATTTTAAACTATTAAAATTCTACTAGTCAAGTTTTAAAGGCCATCTTCTTGGATAATACTCTACCATTCTTTTTAGTCATGTTGTCTTTCCCAGTTTGTGTCACCAGCAATCTCATTAACCTGAGCCTATTCTTTGTCCTGAGATCAATTCTTGAGAAAGTCTTCTGGTAAACTCTAGCTCAGTATCTTGATGACTAGCACAAGTCAAGAATAGAGCTGTTTCCCTCTTAGGCCATGCTTTAGCTACCTTGGACAGTATAGTCCGAACCGCTAATGTGAGCTGAGTTTTATGAATCTTTCCTTAGTGGCAATTCACTCCAGCCATGAACCTTGCCAAGTTACACATTCAGTAGATAGTACATTTGAACAGGCAAGTATTAAATGTTATATTCACATATCTGTGACACTGAAAGCTAAGTATTACCTTATTCTTTACCAAATGAGAAAGCATTCGTACTGGTATCATGTTTATCTATAGTTTCACCTCAATTCACAATGCTTCTGGTCCTGAAAAGAGGTCATACTTGTAGCAATTGTCTTCATCTTATTGGGTCCCTTTATTTCCTGATCACTTTATAGATGAAGAAAACATCAAGCACGAAAGAACATGCTATTTTATCTTGTTAACATGGACAGGACAAGCTCTCAGTTTGCAGTACTACAATTTGAATTTGTTCATTATTTTGTTCATGCTGGCAACATGAACATGACACACACTGACTGTGTACCTGAAATTTACGTCATTGTGCTCATCAGTTTCTGTACCTGATAAATAAAAATTAGCTTACCTTGGTATACTTAAAAAAGCTAACTGGTTTCAACACTTAAGCCTGGAAAACAGAACTTGCAATGGATTTACCATGCTTTCCTTCCCATTTCAAGCCAGCGAGAGTTTATATGTATGAAGTACAAATCGGTGCCTTTACTGGAAGAGTTGTCAAGTGAAAGGATTAGACAAATTGTTATTAGATCATTTGTGTTACAAGCACAACTTGTAACTGAAAGCCTGCTATTAACAGCTTTTTCCACTAACCTAAAAGTTTTCCTCCCTGGCTGTTCACCATTCTATGAACCTATTTCCTTATAAAACAAGCAAAAAAAAAAAAAAAAAAAAAAAAAAAAAAAAAAAAAAAAAAAAAAAAAAAAAAAAAAAAAAAAAAAAAAAAAAAAAAAAAAAAAAAAAAAAAAAAAACAACAAAAAAAAAAACCCACATAGAAAAAATTTTTGAATACTTAATAAAATGATCTTTTTAGTAAGCAGACACTTGCATTCTCAGGTATTGCCAAGTACTGCCATGCAATATGTTTCTGCAATTAGAGCTCATCTGAAATTCAAATACCTTTTCTTTTATGTGGTTAAGTAATGCTTCAACAAGAAACATTAATAATAAAATATTTAACTACTCATCACAAAAGAAGACAGGATAGAAGAAGTCAATATAAAGCATATTCAGTAATCAAAAACTTGGATATTATCATGAAACTTGCTTATATTCTCTTTGTCTCTGTGAAAAGTTCAGCTGTGCAATGGCTACAGAAATGCAACAGAAAAGCTTTGGGGACTGTTATTTGTAACCTTTAGGTTCAGAAAAATTTATCTTCCTCCAAGGAGAAAAAAACGCTGTTAATTTCCAAGATAAAGCACCCAGACTTACAAAATTCATTAGGCATTAAATTTATATGCTATATTCATGAGCCCACATTCCTAGTAAACATTAATAGGGCAGGGTAGTGGGTGCACTTTGGCAAGCAGTCAAGGGACCACAGAAGCAGGTCTGCTGACCAAAATCGCTGGGGCCAAGTACCCAACATCCACACTAATGCTATGTCAGGGATTTACTTTGAATCATCTCTAGTCCAAACCACAGACTTAGCAGTTGGAAAGGTTAGAAACTAACATATCTAGCCAGTGCTGTCACATCTTTACTCATTCATTTATACCCCAGCCAGTCTGGTGAGTATGATAGGAAACTGAGGAGAAGGACAATAGGACCAGTTCCTCACAACAGTGTGTACCAACAAATAGTTATCCTCGCAACTGCATGGCTATCACATACTATCTTACGCTAAGCAGCTCACTACTTTTCTGATCCACTGCTGTCTGCTCTGAGCTGGTTTGCTTTGCACATAGATTTATATACCAATAACCAGAGACCACATTCGGCAAGCACAACTAGAATAGCAAGACTAAAGGAAGTGAAACAAAGTTTTGGGAAGAAATGTTTGGCTTTGTTTCCATGGTCAGTCATGTTCATCTGAGCTCTTGGAAAATTTCTACCTTATGCCACAAGCTGGGGTTACCTTTTGAGCTTTTGAATAGCAGTTACTCTTTTTTCCATAGTGATGATTTCCTAATAATTTACAAATCATTTTACTACATGGTGATTGTTTTGGCAAGATTTTCAGACAAAAGATTTTACCAGGTATAATCTTTCCTGTTACTTTTCAGGATTCTACAGAGATCACTGCAGAAGTACTGCAGTAGTACTGCAGTAAGGACTCTAAGTGAACTGTCAGATACCCTCCAATTTCAAAGAAAAGTAGGTATGTGTATTTCTCCCTTATTTTTTCCTCTTTCAAATCTATACAGTAAAATTAAATTTGTGACAACTTGAAAAATCTGCATCAGTTCTCCGGGAACTGTGACAACCCCATAGAATAACGCCTCAGCTACAAAACCAACAGCTGCATTTTTCTGAAAGAGCTTTCACACAGCAATACAGATTTAGGTAAGGACTGCCATTATTTGAAGAAAAGTGAAAAAGCTCTTCATGACCTCTGTTTAAAAGCAACACGAGTTGAGAGATAGGGTAGCCCAAAAACACCAGGAGGTTGCTTCTGTTCAATCTACAGACCTTGTGTTGTTCTGTTTAAAGCCAGTGCATGTGTTTCATTTAAAATATATTTTTTTATTGCTTTACGTTTTTGCTATCTCAATCTTGATCATCTTTTTCTCATTCCCTGAATATAAACACACTGAACATACCTTTTCTGAGGATGAAGCCAGTACTGCAGGCTGCATATTCCTTAAAGAAAGACTGTTACTATTTACAAGTACCTTCAGGAAATGCTGAGGATTTCCCCTATCTTTGCTTTCCAAGCCTGTGCATTCATTCATATTTTCATAAACTAAATCACAGAATTTTCAAAGTATAACATCTAAAGGCAAAATGCCTTACAAACACAGGGAGTCAGGGAACTGGAAAATAAAATACTGAATATAAAATTCAAATTAAGTTCTTATTGCTACAGTTGAGTTCTGAAGTTCATGGCAAACATGCATCTGATTTCAAAAGGGCAAAGAGTCAACACCCTGACTTCTAATTGTTCTGAAATATATACTGGCAGAAAGAAAACGAACAGCAATATATCATTTTACTACAATATTCAGACTTTGGAATAGAAATTCTCAGAGCTGTTTTCATGAAAAAACAATACACTATTTGAAAGTAGCAGAAGTTCACATTAAAAAGCAGGGAGGAAAAAAAAAAATCTACAACTTGCTTTTTTGTCATCACAGACGGCACTTTAAAAAATTTATACCCTGCTTTACATTTTGCCTGATAGCTTTTTCTTAAGAAAACAATATAATTTAGCTTAACTTTAAGATTGATATTTCATTCTCAAATACAAAGAACAAGATTTTCAAAGCTTTATATTACTTTCAGCTCAAAAAAGGAGGAAAGACAAATTGTGAAGAAAATCATATACAGAAATAAGAATATATGCATTATTCAAATCAAAGTGCAAATCTGAATAGCAGACAAGATTTTCACAAATACACTGATTATATTAATGGCTATTTGAATAAAGACTGTATTATGAATAAGGTTGCATAAATTAAACTGAAGTAACATCTGGCATACTGAAGGTGTCGCAAAAGATGTAACTGTAATTTGCAAAATTATCTCCTTTAAAAGTGTGAAATATTCATCCCTCACCATAATTTTAAGATTATGAGCTCAGAACTTTATGAACACCAGATTTCATTAAATCCCCTTGTTGGATCTAAAGACTATTGCTTAGAGAGAAAAATAGTGGTGTCTTTTCCATCATCTTGAATATATAAGTCTGGAAGTAAAGGCATAAACAATTGCATATACCTGCCAGCTCCCTGCAAACTGCACCAAATTACAAGAATAAGGAATCAGTTACTTTCAGAACATCATTCAGGCTGAGTTACAACCTTGGACCTCAGATCTTGAGAGGACTATTCACCAACATTCACCTCCACTTGTGCCACACACTAACAAGATGTTTATAGTTCTACTGTAGATCAGTACTTTTATCAACTAGAACTACTACTTCAAATGAATTTGGAAGGTTTTTTAGTGACATTTTATGACATTTTCACCCTACAAAGCATGCAAAGGCTTTAGTGTTATTACTGACTAGGTTTTAAAGGGATCTGCAGGCTGTATTTCATTAGTAAAACAACATTAATTTACTACAGAAATAATTACAAAGAGCGAGAAGTATTTATCATACTTTATAAGGTAGTGTGATTTTCATGTGACAGTTTATTCATGCATAGCTGGAAAATGCAAATAATCTACTAAATTGGGTAGTGGTACCATTATGTCTTATGTGCTGGAAATAGTGTATGCATAAATGAGAACTCAGAAAAAATTACTAAGATATATTGACATACTTTACTGCTGTAAATGCTAGTAAAATTGGAATTGCTATTTAAATCTTAGTTCTGAAATAAACTACAAAAAAGATAGACCACTATAAAAAGAGACAGCTCTGTGCAGAATTAGAGCTTCAGAGATTATTTTTGTCTTGCTATTTTTATGAGTGTAATGCGAAAAATTATCCTCTGAGGAGAAATTGATTAAACAACGCTAATTTCTCAAAACAAAATGAGCATCCAAAACACATGAGGGGTTATCTGCTATAGGTTATATTTCATATGTTATGATACTACTCCTGCATAGTACATTTTCTTTCACCATTTAAGATGGAATTCTTAACTTTCATTGATTTTATAAGCAGCATCACGTTGGTTACTAACATTAGTGTACATAATCATCTCCACAAAATATGTCACTTGAGTTTATATAAAACAATTTGAAACTGACTGGGAATTCTTGACATTTAATTTTTCCTTTTCATCTAAAATAAGTTTAAAGAATAAATGACATGGCCCACAGTACTTTAACTCCTCATTACCAAGAGTACATTAGTTAAAGTAACCCTGTGTGCAAGATACAGTGTGCTCAACTGTGACAGAAGATTGTGGGTTCAGGCTTGCAACTATTAAATACAGAGAAATGCTACCTATCTTGTGCTCTCTGTCCTAAACTTACACTCCTTTCTAGAATAAACATTCTCAAGGTCCCAACTGAATAATGGGACATACATAACATAACTACCTCCTTACAAAGTTTCTTTTATTTTCAAGTTTTACTAAAATTCAAATTTTCTTGAAAAATTATCTCTATTTCTCATAACTTGAGAATAGCCTAAATTTTCATAGACATTTCTATGCACAGAAATTGACAGTGATCACATCTGTCTGAACACACATATAGATTTCATCCCACACTGATGTTGGGCCACTAGTACAATTCAGAGAAATTTTGACAACTTTGAACTTCTTCAACACACTAAAATTTATGACCTCTATATCACTGTGTTTCATCTCATAAAAAGGAATATCTGTATTATGTGAAAACTCGTCCTTAAATCAGAGGTACAAGAGTAAAACATTCACAACAGCCTTTATAAAACTGGAGATTATCCCCATCAAAAGACCACTGAACAGTATTTATAAGACTTCATGCAGCACCCCATTACTAGAAAAAAACATTCACTTATTGTAACGTGCAAAAGACTGATGTGAACTTCAGGATCCTTCCTAAATAACAAAGAGAATGAGTACCTGCTCTCTCAGTTATACTTCAGAGTGTCATGGTTTTAGATAAAAAAAAAAAAAAAATCATCAACATAGAACATGTGAAATTATTGGCATAATTCTTTATTTCAAAGAGATCTCGGCAAGACAGTGAAAGGCATTTTCCACAGAAGAAAAGTAACCAGACAGTGATTTAGAAAAATTTTTGTAATACCTATTATTTCATCTGTTTGTGCAAATAAAAAAGTACTAAAAAGCTATGACACCTTCCCAGGTCAGGCCCCACATCTGATTGCAACTTCATTTTCAATAATCAGAGATTTACTAGCCAGTTAAAATAAATGTACATGTACAAAATAATTGGAAATCCTAACATCCTAACACCTCAGATCAGTTTAATGTACTCTTCAGGGTTTAGGCATGTGTTTTCATCCAAACTGAGGTTGTTTGCAACATCTTCCAGGTCTGAACACCATCCAGGTCTCTCCTGTGTTGCCATGTTGAAAACAAAAACCCAAACAAATAATCCAGACCAGAGGGGAACTCCATAGGATCTAAGCAAATAATTTAGCATATGCAAAGATCAATGAAGCACGTAGTCATACGCTATAGTCTTCAGTGCCAGATCACAGGTATTATTCAAATACATGAATAGAACCCAAATTTAACATTTGTTTCTTCCTATGCAGTTCTTATTGCAATAATATGGCATCTGAAAAAGCAGCAGCTTCCTGGTTTAAGCATTTTTACTGTATTTCCTCATCTCAGCAATACCCAGAGTAGACATTATTATGACTGAAATGAAAGCAAATCTTTTTCATTCAAAGATCTCAGTTCTCATGTTTCAGAGGAATATTTCTGCCCTGAATTCAGGTTCTTTAGAAACAGGGCAGCTTCTTCCCAAATCTGTCTACAGAACAGACTACATTCAGCCCAAACCATTGCTCCACAGATTTTTGTGCACATGAATACATAAGGACAGCAGAAGACCAGGGAATTGCAGCATGTAGCTAGATAGACTTTCAACAAGTTGAGGCGCTCAGTGACATAGTCTGGTGAGATAGCAGACCTGGGGTAACACATGGACCATACGATCTTAAAGGTCTTTCCCAACCTAAATGATTCTCTAAGTTTATAAACCAACCCAAATTCTTTGTTGCATATGTCTAACACTTTTCAGAATATTGATATCAAAGTGTATGTACAATAAAAAATACCTAATTTTCATAAAAGGTCTGTACAAATACAGCTTCTTGACACACTCCTCACAATGACTTGTACAAGTAAATTGTTTGGTTTCAGTGTGCAGTTGTCAGAACTTTGGGGTTATCTTCATGTTTGTATTAGAAACCTTCCTTAGAAGACTCAGATATGAACACTTAAACAGAGCTCCCTGGACTCATATCAATAAAAGTACTAAAATTCTGATGTACATATTTGAAAATCATTTTGTAGCTTCAACTAGGGACTGATAAACTGCACAGTTCTCATTCCAGTCGTCCTTGCTTAGCATCACCTATTGCTCCCCATACATCAAATACAAACTCATCTGGAAATGCAAAGTCTCCAAGAGTTTCATCCAATGCCACTGCAAATTCATCTGGGTTTTTCTTGTCTCTTCCAGCCTCCACCATTGTTGCAGCTAAAAAGCAACAAAACAATGTAATTATTATGAAAGTGACACATAACATATATTGCCAAGATAGTTTTTGAATGTCTATTTCCAAAACCAGGTAGAGATCAGCTTAGGGAGATGTAATGCTTACATACTGAATTTAGGATTCCTGTACTAAAATCCCCCCACAGTAGCAACATTCTAATCTGATAAGCAGGAGAGCCTCCTTGGAGTGCTTATTATACATTCCTCTGCTTGTTTGGCGGGTTTAACTTCTAATTCAACAGACTTTCATTTTAATCTCATTCAATTATATTCAGTATTCACTGCTGAAGACACATGAAGCGTGGGTCTAAAAACCACGATAAACACAACCCTTCTGCAATAATCAGACCTAGTCAACACTAACTTCAGTGAGTTTGATATGAGCTAAACCAGAAGATCAAAAGGAAAACCTGAATATTCTTCTCTAAACAAGGAAGAAAACTTTTCAGCAAGTCAGAGTTTAAAGTAGCTAAGTTCTTCACAGAAAGCCAAAAGGCATAGGGTTTGAACAAGGAAAACAACATAAACCCTGGATAACAGATACATGCTCCAAGCTAGTATGGGCTTGCTAGCAGCAAACCACTCTTTATGAGTTTAAAGGTTTAAATGTTGAACATGACCTACGTTTAGAAAGGAGTAATGATAAATGAGCTTAGAGACACTTGAATACCCTATTTTAGGAAACAAGAATAAAAACACCAGGCTCAACCATGCTGTGTAAAATATAGAGAAAATCAAAATCTGGTTTCTTAGGTATTGGACACAATATGTTTGCAACTACCATATGACCTCAGATTTGCTTAAATTTCCAGCTTTATTTTATTTTAATTAGCTTATTTTTTAAGGCCAAAATACGCCTCCAGGCAGTAAAGAGATTGAGGCATCTATTGTGAGCCACATTATTTTTCTGCTTAGATCTACATTTTTTTCCCCATACCATGCAAACTAAAGAGAAACTAACTTCAGTGCATAAGTTTGCTTAATTATTATTACCTCCAGCTCTGAAAAAAATGACATTTTTAATTTGCTTTTCCCAGCACCCTCAAGGCTGGGAATATCTGTGCTTATGTCACTAAGAAGTGAGAAAGACCAAAGTTATTTCTGGAAGTCTCAGACAGGTGGTTCAAATTGTGCAAAAACAAGGGAAAGACCTTGCTGCTGTGCACAACAAACCAGAGCCACCAAACACCAGGAACATCTTGGTACCCAGGAAAGTTAAAGCAGAGGTCTGATACAACAGACTATGGTATCTTCTATACCCCATGCTGCCCAGCATTTCCTCTTATTTAACACCCAAGTATCAATTTATCAAGCTTTAGACTTGGAATTAGCTACAATGAGGTTGCTGTTAGGATTCAGTCCTTAGCTGCTGTGCTCATGCCTCACCTTTAGCCACTGCATAGTTCCTCAGATTCTAGGACAAATTACAGGGCTATTCCCAAAAACACTGGATGCTGGCAACCCAGGGATATTAGATCAAATCTCTTGCACCACCCTGAAGGATGAAAAGTTATAGCACAGAGAGTTCCTCCTGGTTAAGCTATGCCAGGAGAAATATTACCAGCAGGTGCATTTGAGGCATGCAGAAGACTGCAAAACAGACTTGGCACAAATAGCACTGCTGAATGCAGTTTATTTTCTGAGCTGTATAACCACTCCACAGACTCTGCTCATATTCATAAGAAATAACAATATTGTACAACAGATGAAGCCCTCAAAGTCTACTTCATTTTGAGATTACTTTATATACCTGCCTTAAGCTGCAATATATCCTCTGTCTATTGTTATATATCAAGTAACCACCACTTTGTTCATCAACATATCAAATTCAAGTGTCACACTGAAAGATTTTATAGCTCCTAGCCTTTTCTCAGTGGAATATCAGAGTGAAAAACATGTACTACAGTGCCTGAGAAAGGGTTCTGAAGCCACAGAGACTATCCTCAGTGGGACAGTAGTCTGCCATCTACTGCATGCACTGTGGTAAAATCCCTCTGATGAAAAAAAACTTCCCCTGCTCTGAGGTTTCATTACACTTATTTAATATTATTTTGCTAACCTGAAACTCAGCTCAAATTTATTGACAGTTATGAACTTCTGGCAAATAGTGTTTGCTGTTACACAAACTTCTAACAAGCTATGAGCAAACTTGAGCCATATTCCACATTGTAGACATCAGCAACGGTAAATCTGAAGAAAGCTGATATTTCAGTCCAAAGTACTTTCAGACGTGAGGCGTCAAACAGGACTGCAGTGTGCCAAGCTACACAAAACAGTCCAAGGAAAATTTACGTAAATCTTGACAACAAACTGCTGTGATCAAGACAGCTCAAGTGTAACCCAGCTTCGGGGCACCACAAGTGGTGCTTAAGGACTCTCGAGACCTGTTTGCCTGCCAGAAGAAACCCTATCCCTGTTGCACTGATTCTTTCTGTATCCCCTGTTAAGTTCCTGAGATGGTGACTCAGAGAAGTCTGGATGGGAAACAGGCATTAATGGGACTCTTGTTCCTGACAAGCAGAAGACAAATATCTGACCTATCAATGCCACTTTGGAGGCAATAAAGTGAAGGGTATAATTTTAAGTTCACAAATTCCTGGATATGAACTCAGGTATGAAGTTACTCTACAAGTTGGATGAAGCCTTGGTGACATGGTTTTGTGTGAGGTGTCCCTGCCCATGGCAGGGGGGTTGAAACCAGATGATCTTAAGGTCCTTTCCTACCCTAACTATTCTGTAATTCAATATAGACATTGAGAGAGGGTCTTAGGCAGAAAAGCTGTGCAAGGCGACACAAGAGCAAACAGGTCTAGATTTAGTTACTCAAGATATTAAAAAAACATTGCCATCAACAGCCAAGTGCTCCAGCAGAATGAGTGGGAGCAACGAATTTAGCCAGTTTTAAGATAAATTGGTGAAGATACATGGACACAGACAGCAGTGATAAAACTACACAAGATTATTTTACAGTCCAACTGCTCTAGCGAAACCTCAAAATTACACAGTAAAACTCTCTCATTAACAGAAAATGTTACTTCAAACACAGCTTTCTTTAAAGATTGAGCTTCCCAAATTATGAAAGAGAACCTTGTAAATAGTTCAGTAGTGATGTACCACACTTGAAAACTAAACTTAGATAATCAAACTTTCAACCCAGTCAAGCAGGAGTCAGAATAGCACCGCCAAAAGCTTCAAATAAGTTTTTTTACCTGGAGACATTCAAGACCAGGCTGGATGTGGTCTGGGCAACCTGGTCTAATTGAAGGTGTCCCCGCTCATTGCAGTGGGACTGGACTAGATGGCCTTTGAAGGTCATCCAACTCAAGCTACTCTATAATTCTATGATTCAATGTATTGAAGAACTGTAATCAGCACTACCACGGTACATTTAATGGACCGCATTTATTAAAGCACATTCTCCCTTCCCACATTCACCTGATGAAAAGCGCTTCTGTGAAAGGATTGCAGATCTTTGTGCTGGGCTGCACATTTTCCACAGCATGGTGCTGACCTCTAGTGCCAGCAGAGCTCTATTACCGTACAGCAAAACTGACACAAGATGCAAGCCATCCTTCCCGATTTTCGCACACACAAATTGTCCCACTGATGTATACAAATGTGCAAAGCTGATCCCTGCTTCACTGGTTTCATACATACTGACACACTAAAGCTGGCCAGTCTTCTCCATCACCCAGTGTACATATTCTTATTTCACCATGCAGTAAACATAGACAGGGGCCAGGATCCCCCGGGAGTCACAGCTGTGCAGAACATACATGTTTACACAATGACATTTGCAATGAGTAATTCCCAAGGCAAATCAAAACTACTGATTGCCAAGGCATTTAGCACTGGCCAACTTGAGGAAAACTTTACTGGTTCTCAGAGGGTGAAAGCTCCATGCGCCAAACTGCCTCCACTCCCCTCCCTTTCCCCCACTGCTTCTTGTAACAGCTGCACAACAAGTGATTACGGGAATTCTTTTCCAATAGAATATTTTTCCACACTCCAGATAGCCCCAATTGTTTTCGGATTATTTGGGATTTTAAATATCACTTCAGGCAATGCTAATACCTGAGAAATTTTTACAAAAAATGTGAAAAGTTCAGCAAACTTAAAAGTGATGAGAGGAATTAGGAGTCTGCTCAACTTTAGCTGTGAAGCTCAGTATCAGGCTTCCCAGAATACAAACAAAGGACTGTACTGGCTTTTTAAACCTAGTCACTTTAACCTCCAAGATCTTTCACAAAATCTGTATTTTCTTTTTTGATGGGCACATGTACAACAAGCCATGAAAGCTACAATCTGCCCGCCACTGTTACTGCCTACCTTACCTAGTAGTTTTGCTACCTGCATCCTGTTCTGTAACTTCTAAAGAAACTTTTTCAGAAGCCCTAATGGAAACTTCAGTATTTATTTAGCTGTAGAGCTAATCAGAAGCTTTGCCTTAATCAAAAGGTAACAAGCATTATTATTCTGGCCTAAAAGAGCTAAAATTCACATTCAGCTTCCTTACATGACAGAAAATGAAGTATGTCCTTGCAGTTTTCAGTGTATAACAGTACTTGGGTGTAGTTTCATGTTGAACATTGTCAGATCTGGCACTCAAGAAACAATTAGAAATACCCTTTCTTGTTTCTTTTTACTAAGTATTAATTCTTGAAGCGGAGAAGTTTTCTTGTTTAACCAGACTTGCCGCCTGTTTCACAAAACTCACATTATTCTCACAGAGTAAATTCACAGCCATAAACAAAATACCCCAGAGTGTATACAATCAAATCCTTTGAGAAAGGAAGTGTGGTCACGGAAAATAGAAGAGCAGAAAACAACAGGTTCAGGGTAAGTATCACTTTAGTTAAAGCATTTCAAGATAAAATCATCTATCCAGTACTACTGGGTTTGGATTAATGATCCAAGGGAAGCAACTTGAGTGACAAAAAGTTTAAACCTGTTAGGGCATTTTGACTAGATAGTAAGTATAAAGAATAAAGAGTAGAAAAGTGGATTTGAAATTCCTTTAAACAGAGCTGGAGAATATGCCAAGAAATTTACTGTCTGGCAATATTATAGGGAACAAAAACAAAAAAAAAAAAGGAAATAACATCCAAATGCATAAAAACAGAACAAAACATCGGTGGATGAAGAGCTAGCCAAAAGATGCTGAAAGAAAAAAGTTGGACAGGAAGCCCTTTTTGCCTTCATTTTTCCATCGGTAGCATTCTGAGGTTGGATCCCGTAAATCCAGACTTCCTCCCACCCAGAATCCTTGGGATCAAACACAGTCCATAATAATTCAAGCCTCAGTGATTTAAAAAAAAAAAAAGACAGCAGTCTTTTTGATTTGCAGTGCTTCCTGAGTCCCTTCTCTTAATGAACTGTTCATGTTCCTTTACCAGAAAGCACTGGCAGGATTTAAAATAACTTGAATTGTCTCTCCATAGCACATTCGTTTTAAAGAAGCCTGAAGTCAAGCCTTGGCACAATTTCTAGTATGTCCATAAATGGCTGAGTATTAAACTCCCAGAGCCAAGTGTCCCTTCTGCAGATTAAGTCCAGTTTTCAGTAAAGAGGTAAAAGTGCATTCAAAAGGTAGATATGTAAATCTAAACAGATCTCTGAAAATACAAAACCATTCCAGAAAAAAAAAGTGCATGCATTTCCATTAAATGATTTCCAAGTATTTTGCTTCAATTTAGGAATTTATGTGTAGATTTAGTCAGCCATTCTTGAAACTGTCAAGACACTTAACTACAAAAAAATTAAGGGCTTTATCTCATCTTTAATTCTGTCTGTAATTTTACATTATTTTTCTTTCCTTTCTTTTGAACTTCTGGCTTAAAACTGGAGCACTGTTTTAGAATTCAATCACACCATGGAAGTGTCATTTTAATGGAGATGAAAGAGCAATATTAACTGACATCCAAAGCTTCTGACAAACAGAACTGCATGGGAGTGAGCAATGATTGAGATCTTAATCACTTGTCAGCTGTGCATTGTGATGACTTGCATTTTCAACTAATCTGGCTTGAGTAATGAGTGAAATTTCTAGCTGAGTGGTGATTGGCATTCTCTGAATGAATCCTTTCCTCATATTTCATTTTCATGGGTGACTGATCATATCCAGTATATGAAAAACTGACATGTGTTAATTGAACAGATTTGTGACAGGTGATTAGCTCTGCTTTCCTAAAGAGACCTAGGGCTGTTTAATTATTTAAAGATGATAAAACTTTTTGTTGTTGATATCACCATTGGCCCTCCACTCTACCATTTGATTTTTCAGAAATGGCTTCAAAGGTGCAAACTAAAGCTATAGGAACCCTGTAGTCTTTGATTCCTGATAGTTTCTCTTTGTTTTACTCCCTTTTAGGGAGGAAGAGAAGGAACAGGTAAAGGGCAAAACAACAACCCAGTTAGGGAAGAAAAGAGTGTATCAGAGGACACAGGCTTCTTCCTTCTCTGAGTATTCCTTTAAGGCACTTCGAAACCTTCCAAACTATGTACTGAAAGATGAAGAATGTTAGATCTTTCAGGGGAAAAAAAAGAAAAAA
>NDXB01017392.1:128392-149815 GCA_002631895.1 Agapornis roseicollis | reverse complement strand
AATAAAAAAAAAAAAAAAAAAAAAAAAAAATTTAAAGGAAAAAAAAAAAAAAAAAAAAAAAAAAAAAGAAAAAAAAAATGAAGGAGTTCATAGGAAAGCTCTACCAGGTGCTTGGCAAACATCCCAAACATATGTGCGGAAAGCTGAACTCCTCAGTCTACTGTGCAAGAGCCATCCTGTTACAGTACTGAGAGCCAAAACCACAGGGAACACCAGTTCCCACGGTAACTTGCTTCCCTGTCCCAAAGCAGAGCACAGCACACATCAGCATCCAAAGAAACCATGCTCTAGGCCTAGGATCTCAGGGTTCTGGACACCAAAACCAGAACACCTACAGCTGCTTATTCCTATAGGGCCAGGCGCCTGGGGACCTTGGAAATAACCTGCAAGGGCAGGAGTCTCCTGAAGCCCAGCTTGAGCTGGGACTGCAACAGCTGCAGGACAAAAACAGCTCCCAAAGAAATGACAGGCATGCAACATGGAGCTTTGAACCCTGAGCCAAATACAGACTGAAATAGGACATGGGACCCTCCCTAACCTAAACAGACTGTCAGCACCACACAGGGCTCCCAGGAGCATATTACATGGCAGGAGCATAGAATCATAGAAGAGTTAGGGTTGAAAAGGACCTTAAGATCATCTGGTTCCAACCCCCCTGCCGTAAGCAGGGACACCTCACACTAAACCATGTCACCCAAGGCTTCGTCCAACCTGGCCTTGAACACTGCCAGGGATGGAGCACTCACAACCTCCCTGGGCAACCCATTCCAGTGCCTCACCACCCTAACAGCAAAGAATGTCTTCCTTATATCCAATCTAAACCTCCCCTGTTTAAGTTTGAACCCATTCCTCCTTGTCCTGTCATTACAGTCCCTAATGAAGAGTCCCTCCCCAGCATCCCTGTAGGCCCCCTTCAGATACTGAAAGGCTGCTATGAGGTCTCCACACAGCCTTCTCTTCTCCAGGCTAAACAGCCCCAACCTTCTCAGCCTGCCTTCATATGGGAGATGCTCCAGTCCCCTGATCATCCTTGTGGCCCTCCTCTGCACTTGTTCCAACAGCTCCATGTCCTTTTCATGCTGAGGACACCAGAACTGCACACAATGCTCCAGGTGAGGTCTCACGAGAGCAGAGTAGAGGGGCAGGATCACCTCCTTCAACCTGCTGGTCACGCTCCTTTTGATGCAGCCGAGGATACGGTTGCTTTGTGGGCTGCAAGCACACACTGCAGTCGGCTCTTGTTCATGTTCTCACCGACCACCACCCCCAAGTCCTTCTCCACAGGGCTGCCATAAATCTCTTCTTTGCCAAACCTGTAGCTGTGCATCAAGTATTAGAGTTGCTGGGAACAGACTTCCAAAGAATTTTTAGTTTTCTGGGAATTTGAAAGTTTAGATACTACTTACAAAAGAGAATACTAAAGTTTTGGGTGCTCCACTGTCTCTTCTATGCCAAGAAAGCCACTTCTACCTCAGGCTGGGGTACAAACAATACTTTACCTACAGTTTTTCCTGTGAGAAAGCTATTAGAAGCTGTCAATCAGATGCTTGCTGGTAGGAGCAGTCAACAAAGGACTTTCAGCTACTCACATAATCTCCTATTTTCCTCATTCCTCTGTGCTAACTGCTGCCTGTCCAACCCTCCTGCTTTGCCCTTAGTTTCATGCCAAACCCATTTTTTCTTCTGCATTGCCTCCTCCACTTCTTTCTCATAAAAGCTCTCTTTTCAAGACCACATTCCATTTAGTTTATCCTTTCCTAACTCTTGGCTGTTTTTTTTTTTTAAGTATTATCATGACAATAAACACCTTCTTTGTCTCAGTATTAGCAGTTCCACAAGACTGTATGAGGACTACAGCAACCACAGCTGGCTGCAGCAGTAATTCATATTCAACTAGACTTCAGCTTCTTTCACACAAACAGAAGTTTCTATTTAGTTGTTGTTAGATTAAGAGACAGAAGCTACAGCTGCAAGGACAAGTTTGGTGCAGCTTTAAGGATTTATGACACTGGGGCTGAATAGCTTCTTTCATCATGAATTGATGACTGTGATAGCTAGCAAATATTCTGGGAAATTTTCCATGTTTTTCAGAACCCAGGCTTTAGAGAACTTGATAAATTTGTGCAATTACTTTGCCAGTTCCCTTGCTAAATAGTTGCCCTTTCACTGATGCAGATCTCAGATTCTTCAGTGATCAACTTTGATGTGTCTAAGCCAAGGGGCTGAAGAGCAAAAAACCAAATAGACATGCTTATCCATAACAATTCTTAAATGTTTCACATGCAAGCTCCACTGGAAAATATATGTGAGAAAGAATACAGTGATGACAGTGGCAAACAACTAAATAATTCATGCAATAGTGTATAGATAATGTGCATGAAGACTAGAGGATTAATTAATTACATCATGAGGCTTGCAGTGAGAGATTCTTTCTTTTATCAGACACACACATGTGCAGAAATATGGGCAAGCTTTTGAGATCACATGATGGACAAGCTTTGCTTCACTTTCATCCAGAGACTAAAGCACTCAATAAATGTTAGGCTACAGAAAATGAGAAATTATTCAATCTTATAGCAATATGTCTGTTAAAAACTCACCTAATTCTATATCTCTTATCCCCATGTATGTTTCAAGAAGCTCATCCACTTTTTTAATTGCTTTTTCTTCAACTTCAGTTGGCTTTGTCAAAATAAAGGGAGAAAAAGAGCAAAAGTATGATTAGATACATGCAGATTTCAAACTAACCAGCAATTAACCACTGATTATCCTTAGTCCCATCCTAGCCACCTAGACTTAGAAAACCTACAACTAAAACATGTTATTCCACTCTCTTTCCCTCTTATCACAAACCCGGGCCTTCCTCCTAATGTCATGCCACACAGCTCTCACATTCAAAGTAAACAAGAACCTTACATCTCCTGGCAATAGAGATCTACATCAAATTCTCACTAGTTTTAGAGGAACCCAGAATAAATAACATTTCTTCTTCCAAACCCTAAACCTCGTTTTCCACACATTCATGTCAATGTAGGTTATTAGTCTCTCCTAACAAAAAACATTTACACCAGCACAGCACACTTTGCAGTATCAGAAACGAAACCAACTCTTCAACACTGCCCTCCCTCTTTCCCCCTCTTCCCTATTCTCAGCACTCCTTGGTCTAATCTTAAATTCATCCATGTAACACATGACACTAAATACAGGCTCTCTGATTCCAGATTCCTCAGCCCCATCCTATCCCTGCTAGTCTTAACTTTATATAAGAATTTCTCCCTGCAGAAAGCAGTTGTCTTCTTTGAGTCCAACAAGCTTTGTAACGTCCAGATTTTTCCTCCCTACTTTAGTTTATCAGTTTTGGAGAAGAATAAATCAGGTGCTAGATGATTAAACTACTGAAGGATCCCAAGATAACCATACCATTTCTTCCACAGTAGCAGGGCCTTTGCTTCTTAGCCGAAGTGTTTCTCTCCCTCTGGAGATTTTAGCTGCTTGCAGAGTTCCTCCCTTGGACCTTGGTTCCAGCTTTTCTGAAGACAAAACAAGTAACAACAACAAAAAGAAAAGGATATGAAACAAAACTAAGTACATAGTGTATCAGAATATAATGTACCTGCTTTGGCAATTACATTACCTTCACTTTTTATTCTAATCAAGATCTAGATGTATGACATAATCAAGATCTAGATGTATGTCATAATAAATTAACTGTGTTCCAAGTATAGCTTCACTGACTATTTCTTGTCTTCAGACTTTGATTCCCTCTTGACTGATGCTAAGACTTCCATTGACCAATACATCTATGCAGGCCTATTGCACTCAACTTCATATATGCACTTTGTGTAATTTTATTTCTGTATTCTCCAGAAGAGTAGAAGTATTTCTTACTTTATATCAGATAATGGCTGAAGCCACCAGCCAAATGCTGATTTATCCTGGTCTTCACAGGCAGACCATGTACCAGGTTTGGCATTGCAACATTTCCATTTTTCACCCATGCAGTGATGCAAACGGTACTGCTAAACATGTCATAGTGAGTCATCCTGCAGTGAGCTAACAATTCCATTTATGTCAAATGTTTATGTGCAGATCTGCAAGAGTTTTTCCACTGGTTTCACAGAGGTCCTGACTGCACACCGTATAAAACTCTACCAAGAATATCTGGCTTCACCCAAAGTTTTCTTTACCTGACTTCAGCTTTCCTTGTTTAATCTTGGGTAATGGCACCCCAGTTAAGTATGGAATCATTTTATACTTTACTTTCTTGTTCTAGAACATAATGTTTCATTTAAGAGTGGCAAGGCTTTAATTTACTTACTGACATAGGAATTACACAGTTAATCTTGAAATAAATTTTCATAACTGTTTTTAATTGTGCTGTTTTCTCTACAAGCTTAAGTCCTCCATTTAACAGCCAGCCTTTCCAAAAAGCTCTCCTTGAAATCATGACTTTAGCATGCTGTATTAATTTTGCCCAGGTAGATTCCAACTCATCATTCTTGTGTAAGTAGCCAAAAATCCAGATTATTCTACTGAACAAGCCTTGGAAAGTAATTTTTAATTGTTTTTATTTTAACAAATATATATGGCACAATCTCTTAATGTATTTACTTAGGATCACTTTTTCTTAATCCTTTTATTGTTTCAAGGATGGTTTAAAACATCCTCAAGACTGTCATAATTTCTGCTAGATTTGTTTCAAAAAGTAATTCCTGATACAACATTGATTTTTTTTCTAGTTCAGTAACCATTAGTACATTAAAACTCATGGCTGGACATAATTTTTATCCATGACACTTCAGACCAAAGCTCTCTGGCCATCACAGAAACTATTTGTGCAATTAAAATGTTGAGTTTGTGTTATGCTGCCTTTACTTTGTTCCTATTAACTTTTCACCAATTTGCAGAGGGCCAGCTTCTGACTAGCAAAGACCAGTTTCATTCAGACAAGTCCTTAATTCCATGCTCCAAGCCTTGCCTAGAGCAGCTGAGGCAGCCTGTGTGCACATGGTTGAAAGAGATCTAACCAGTAAATCATACTCATTTCACATTCTGATGAAAGGAAGGAAAATAAAGTTGGTAATTTCATATGGAGGCTTGTCTCTTATTTCTATACCGTCACAAACTTGTGTTGAAACTAACAGGAATTCAGCACCTACTCATCCAGCAGGATCTAGATCTTGTTTGTCATCCCCTCTGGGGCTATTCTCAGCATGCTGCAGCTTGAACACTATCTTAAGTAAATTTCTAAAGGCTAACTGCACCTAAAGCTAGAGGAGGGATGTTCTAACCTATTTGGCATTGCAGCTTGTAAATTAATTTCTATAGGGTAAAAATAGGCCCAAAAATCTCTGATTGCCTTTTAATTCAACGTCAGATAAAAGGTATTGCCAAGGAATTAGCAGATCTCTTTCTCTACATCACACGCAGACTAAAAGGTATCCTAATCACCTGACTAAAGTAATTACTATTAAATAATGTCTAAAGTCATCAATCAAATGCTGATTTGCCCTGGTCTTTACAAACAGGCTACGTAACATTTAGCACTGAATACAAATTATAGACCCATATTAAAAAGGTATTCCTATATTAATAATTGAAATACTATACATACGTAATACTGCTTTAGTGCAACGTATTACATACGCATTTACTTAACAGGAGTGTCAACTTAGATCAAACACATGAGAGATTAATTCATAATCTTCATTCTTCATAGAAGCACCAAAAGCAAAAAGAAACCACATTTCTTTCATTTTCAATTTCTGCTGCTATTCTGACACCAAGTGTCAAGACTGGTGTATGACAGCAGCTTAAACTACTAGTAGGTAAAAAAAAAAAGATTTGAAAACCAAACATTTCAAACTTTTGTTGCTGTGATAACAAGGGTGATTTTGATAAAATATCCTTAAAGATTAGCAGTAGGTATGCATTTCTCCTAAGTAAGTGCAGGTGATAGGTAAGGACAGAGCTTTGTCATACAAAGACAGGCTGAGAAAGTTGGGGCAGTTTAGCCTGGAGAAGAGAAGGCTGAGTGGAGAGCTCGTAGCAGCCTTCCAGTATCTGAAAGGGGGCCTATAGGGATGATGGAGAGGGACTCTTCATTAGGGACTGTAGTGACAGGACAAGGGGTAACGGGTTCAAACTTAAACACGAGAGGTTTAGATTGGATATAAGGAAGACATTCTTTACTGTTAGGGTGGTGAGGCACTGGAATGGGTTGCCCAGGGAGGTTGTGAGTGCTCCATCCCTGGCAGTGTTCAAGGCCAGGTTAGACGAAGCCTTGGGTGGCATGGTTTAGTGTGAGGTGTCCCTGCTTACGGCAGGGGGGTTGGAACTAGATGATCTTAAGCTCCTTTCCAACCCTAACTATTCTAAGATTCTATGACTTTCTTCCAATTCTGAGTATACCTGCTGTATGACTGATTAGAGATTCACAGAAAAGTTGGGGCGAGAGATATGCCCCAAGATATGCAGAAACTATTCAGCAAAGGAGGTACTCTAGGGAATCCCAAAGTGTTTTCTGCTGCATTCTTCTGCATTAGAGCATGCAGTTCCCAGTAAAGTGTACAAAAAGAGAAAAACCTGATACACAGATGAACAAAGATTATCTATCAATAAGGGAAAAGAGGAGGGTCAAGGATCAGCACATTAGTGAAGTGATCCATGCTTTAAAATTGTATCTATGAAACAAACGTTGTGCTTATTTTCCATCACCATGTAGCAGCAAAGGAATCAAGCAACTGAGACTGAGGCAGCCCACACCAGGATGACTGCCAGAGAAAATGAGATGGCAGAAAATCCACACCTAAATTTTCCCCTTCAAAGAAAACAAATGTACTTCCTTGTAGCAGTTATGTTACCTTGGGTGGACAGGTGGCTGCTATCTGAAAACAAATTTACTAGGCAATGCGATGTTGGGATTTCAATATTCAGTGAACAAGGTGGACAGCCTGGTCACTCACCAAATGCTTTCATAGGCTCTACCAACTGCAGCTTAAACATCCGACCTTTCTCCAGATCTTTTAGCATTTTAGCAACTTCATAATGCCGACAATCTGACACATTTTTTCCATTTATAGACTCTATGTGATCACCCACGCAGATAATTTTGGTTTGGTCCATCAGGCTACCTTCTTTGATTCTCTATTGGCAAAAAAAGAATATATATATTCATATATAAAGTACATATATATCTCAAAGAAAAATTTCTCTAAAAGGTAAAGAGGTGACAACACAGAGTTTCAATAATGTCAGTAACAACACCAATACTGTTGAGTTTATTGTACTAGCAGTACATATTGTCTATAAGATTTTCATAAAACATATTTTTGAAAGCACTATTTTTCAAGAAAAGTATTTTAATAAGCATCAAATACAAAATCAACAGGAAACAAAAATGCAATCATACTTTCCAAGTTAAGGCTTCTGAATAAGCAGATAGTTTTGTGCTTAAAAACTCCATTCAAACATATCAGTAATGTGAATGTTTAATTGAGTTTTGGATTTTTTTTTATTTCAAAATCATACATCATAGAATCACAGAATGATCTGTGTTGGAAAGGACCTTAAGATCATCAAGTTCCATGGCCCTGCCATGGGCAGGGACACCTTATACTAAACCATGTCACCCAAGGCTCTCTTCAACCTGGCCTTGACCACCAGGGATGAAGCATTCACAACTTCCCTGGCCAACGCATTCCAGTGCTTCACCACCCTCACAGTAAAGAACTTCTTCCTTATATCTAACCTGAACTTTCTCTGTTTAAGTTTAAACCCATTCCCCCTTGTCTTATCACTACAGTCCCTGATGAAGAGTCCCCTTCTGATATTCTTGTAGGCTCCCTTCAGATACAGAAAGGCTACTATGAGGTCTCCACGCTGGCATAGGAATGTAATTTTTCTTAAGTGTCGTCTAGAGACATAAAACCACATGTGTGTGATATATAAAAAATGACATACTATAAAGTCCTAGTCTTAATAAGACCCATCTGTAGTGATATGACAGCTGCATATTAAAGTATTTCCTCTGAAATATCAATAAAGAATGAGGAATTCTCCTAAATGCCGTCTCATGGAATACATACACTGATGGTCTAAAGGTCATAAAACATAACAAATTAATATTTGAAGTTTCTGTGGAGTTTAAAAAGTGAGGAAAAAAAGGTCAGGTTGGACAGAGCCTTGGGTGACATGGCCTAGGGTAAGGTGTCCCTGCCCTCTGCAGGAGGGTTGGAACTAGATAATCTTAAAGTCCTTTCCAAGCCATTCTATGATTTTATGATTGACCAAGTCATTTAAAGGACATTTAAAGTTTCAGTGTTTACTGTTGTTATACGCTGTCAAGTTTATCATGTGCCTAAGTCACGTAACCTGTTATCTTACGGCTATTTAATAGAAAAGCTATGACACAGTAAATTATGTTATACTTTTTAGATATAAGAATTTCATTCTAATATCTTTGAGAATAACATAACTTTTAATAAAGCCTGATGTCATTCAGGCTTATTCTGAGTGAAGTAAGAGTGAGACAAGGGAGATAAACATATTACCACCCACTACTGTAACACCTAGCCTAGCTGCGTTAACTATCTCAGAAACCTGCTTCTAGTTTCTGTGCACATGTCTGAGCCCACATATGTGCCTCCATCTGAGAGCACCAGTGGGAAGTGTGATACTGTTCAGTGTCCTATAATATACTGCAACAATTTTTAGCTTCAGGCTAAGTTTAACTCTTTGTAACCTAGATTCAAAACCAGAAAGAAGCCTCAGAGTGAATGAAGAGGTGGGGGCATCATACACAGACCTGAAACCAGATCCCAGAAGCATTTCTGTTACCAGCAGCCAAGATGCAAAAGCATGCCCACCACACTTCAAATAATGTTTAGTCTACACGTTGAATTAATTTTCATTTAGCTTTTCTTTCTTCACTTGGATCCTAACACCAAAACTGTTTAAGTAATATTCACTGGCTATGTTTTTGTGTCATATCAAATGTTTTTTTCTCATCTGACTTCATTTCTTTATCATCACTCCAAGTTAACTGATCAGAGACAATCAAGCTACATTGTCACAGTAATTAAGATGTGATTGATATGACTATATATCTCAAGTGCTCTACAGTCCATTTAAATGCTAGGATCTATATTTCCTATGCAATACCTAAAATTAGTTGCACACGCCATTTTAGTCTTCTTATACACCAGTCAGCCATGCTTCAAGTTCTACTGTTATTCTTTGAATGGCTAATTTGATCCCCTAATACATCTTTCCCATCTGACCACATACCCAGAAAAGAAATTTGTAAAATGATACCAAGTTTTGTTCTTTGTAAAGCAAAACATTAGATTTCATAAGAAAACAACCTGCGGTTCAGAGTGTCAGGTGTAAAAAACCTACAAACTAGCCTGTTACTAAAAATACAATAAAACTACTACAACCTATAACACCTCCCAGCAACCCACAGGTAGCCAAATTTAATATTGTTAATTAATAAAGGAACATAGTAACAGTTTTTCAAGGAAAGAAAACATAAACAAGGGGACTTCTATCTAACCTTAGAGGCCGTCTCTGCTTATTCTTTTACTCAGACAGCCAAGTACAAAAAAGATGCAGCTTTTACTTTTGCATATGCATTTTCTATGCTGTTTTTAAAAATCCATTAGCTAAGTATGCAACGTCAACAAAGTAAACTCCTAGATACTCCTTTAAACTAATGCATTCCCACAAAGACTGCACCATATTCGTTATACTGCTTACTATTAGACCAGTACAAAGGACAATAGTATCTTTGTTCGGACAAGTTTTACACAAGTTTTACTAGAAGTTACAGCTTGTCTTGCTAATATGGTGGGGATTTTCCAGCCTGCTCCAATTATGCAGTAGCCTATGTGATGGTTGTTCTCTCTCTACATATTAGCAACCAAGCACAGAGAAAGTAACACTGTACAGTCCTGCACACGTGGACTTAAATCATTGAAGCACTGCTTTCAATGCCTTCTTTTAAAATGCCACATAAGCAGCAGCATGACTGAATGTTAGATGCTCCATTGGCGCTACCAGTCTGAATACAGAGTTCTGCGTCTAGAAACATAAAAACAAGGGTATGATTTTTGCCAAAATGATTACTGAAACCTCCACTTCATTTTGATTTTCTCAAGCATGATCTCAACCACATTTTCCTACAACAAAGATAAGGAAACCTATTCCTAAACCACACCTTGTTTTATATGTATGGCAGCTAAGGAATGAATAGAGAATACTACCTCTCTGTACAATCAGCTCTGTTTACAATAGCAATGAGATCAGCAATTGGGACAGCAATAATCAAGGATAATTGCCAATGCCTCACTAATAATTAATAATTGGGGTAGATTAGAGCAAAGCATGTAAAAAAGGCAGAAAATGCAATTATGGTTCCTCATACCTAGTCTAGCAAGAAGGGTAGCGCCATTTCCTCAGCCTCTACTTGTCTCAAAACATACCATCCGGAAGTCATATAGATGAGGAGGAAAGCAATTATGAGTAGTATATTTTACTGCCCATAATTGCTATTCACATTAATTGTGGTAAACGCATCAATTCATGCCCTCAGCACCTTTTAATTCACCCTACCTATCTAAGGCAAAAGTACTGGAAAGCTGAAAAAGCCCTACACTTGCACCTGTTCTTACACAGCACAAAGTCTTCTGCCCTGTGAACAGTCATGAAGACTGAAAGAACATGATCTCATTATCACGAGTGATACAAGTTCTATACGCACCCCATAAATGACATCAGGAAATCACTTAAAATAAGGAGGGGGCAGGTGCAAGCAGTATTTAACACCTACCACCTCAGGGTAGATTGGAAAATACAATGGCCACATTTTAAAGCTGATACACGGTACAGAAGCAATGAACAAATGAACTGATTTTGAATGACATGTAGTACAGAAATAGCTGAACTAATTTTGAATGATGTACCAAAGGAAAAGCCAACTTTATTTTTTTACTTACCATATATATGATGATAAAAGATTTTGTAGTTCTAAAGTATCATTAAACCAATAATTAAACTGCTAAAGTAACAGAAGCTTCTATAGAACAAAATACTTCACTGGTAATTAAATTTACCTTTATAAATGAACAACCAGTTCCATTGTCTGTAATGGTAAGCCCAAGCATATCATCAGTTTTAAGAACTTCGACTTCTTTTCGTTGTCCTTTTACATGGGCAAATATGAAATCTTCAAGGCCAATTTGTGCACCTAGGAGCTTGTCCATATCAGCTTTATGAGTGTTCAAAGTGCAAAACATGATCTGTGCAGGAGGAAAGCAAAGACATTAACAGTGTACCAGGTCTGGTGAGCTTGATGGAAAGGAAAAAGGTCTCTCTAACAGATCCATAGCTGAAATGATGACAACTCTCCTTCTCTGGCTGCCCCAGGTAAGGTGATAATCTCCATCCAGGCACACAAAAGAACACATTGATAGCTCAAACTCTGGCAATAAGAGCTGGCAGGCAGTAATGTATAGAGACGTGTCTGTGTGAGCAGCCTCTAACAGCTTGTCTCAGCACACCAACCCTGACACAGGCAACTTGAACTAGAGCCCGCAGCTTGTTCCAGAGGTTAGAGCAATCAAACCAAAGAGCCATCACCATCTTTTGCTTCCTTGTTCACACACCTCCAATCCCAGAGGATTCACTAGGGACTGCTTTATGACATATTTGCTTGAAAACAGTTTCATGGAAAAAAAAAAAAAAAAAAAAAAAAAAAAAAAAAAAAAAAAAAAAAAAAAAAAAAAAAAAAAAAAAAAAAAAAAAAAAAAAAGAGAGAGCTTATCAAAACAAAAGGGTCATGAGACAGCATGAAATGTTTTATACTGCTGAAGGGGGCCTACAAAGATGCTGGAGATGGACTCTTCCTTCGGGACTACAGTGATAGAACAAGGGGTAATGGGTTAAAACTAAAACAGGGGAAGTTTAGATTACATATAAGGAAGAAGTTCTTTACTGTGAGGGTGGTGAGGCACTGGAATGGATTGCCCAAGGAAGTTGTGAATGCACCATCGCTGGCGGTGTTCAAGGCCAGGTTGGATGGAGTCCTGGGTGACACAGTCTAGAGTGAAGGGGCATGGGGTTGGAACTTGACGATCTTAAGGTCCTTTCCAACCCAAAACATTCCATCATTCTATGTATTTCCTCCACTAGCTCAGAACAACCTGTCTCCAATGGGTTTGCTTAGTTTCCTGCCCTTCCTTCAGCATGAGTGGGGCATCTCTGTTCCACCTCAGTAAAAGCCAGTCTTTAGAAAAAGGGCAGATCAGTTCTTTAAAAACTGGTCTTTCTG
This sequence comes from Agapornis roseicollis, assembly GCA_002631895.1. NCBI lineage: Eukaryota > Metazoa > Chordata > Aves > Psittaciformes > Psittacidae > Agapornis > Agapornis roseicollis. The sequence goes on along the minus strand of NDXB01017392.1, from coordinate 137,484 downwards.
AGGGATTTCCCTTCAGCACTGGGTGTTATGCACTTTTTTTCCCATTCATTTATGCTAGTAGTTCTTTGGCAGGGAGGTTTTTTGTCCTGGGCATAGGCAGGATGATACTAACCCAGCAGTACTGCTCAGAGGCAAAGATGATGCTTTGGTCCACCACCATGCTGCACAGAGGAATGTGGCCAGTCTGGGCAGGATTTGGGCTTTTTTGCTCTGAGACAGGCTCTACTGAACAGCCTTGTTCAGTAGAGTTCAAAGGACTCTAAAGCTAGAGTAACTACTCCTGCCCAACTCCTTTCCCCCTGTAGTGGGAGTGAGGACTAAGGAAGCCCCACACAGCCTCTTCCTGGGCAGCACTGGGGAGCACAGGGCAACAGCCAAAATGAAGAAACTATGTTCTAAGAGAAATGAAGACTCCCTAAACTCTACTTCACTGAGGCAAACAGCACCCCTAAAGACCACCTTCCACAAGCAGCTGGAAGCAGGGGAAGAGGAGGAAACTTGCCACCCTACTTGGCCCTCCAGCACAGGTGACAAAGCCACAACTGCAAACCAACAATGGCTCTCCTGACAGCAACATGCACATAGCTCTGACAGGACAAAACAGAGAAGTAAATACCTTTTTACCTCCTGCCTATATCTGCTGGGTGTTATTTTCCTTCAGAGCACACCTTGGACCCCCTTGCAGCCCACTGCCCACAGCAGCTCCAAATTAACCAGTGGAAAAAGCAGTGCCTACACCCGAAAAGCAGCACACAGTGGGAAGCCAGCCTAGCATGTGAGATAAAAAACAGCAACAGGATGTCGCTGTGTCCTTCATCTTTGCTACTGCTCCAGTGGCATTCCCTGGGAGCAGCAAGCCAGGCCGGCTGCCCCAAAACCCAGGCACAGACATGTGCCTGCAATTTATCAACCCCTTCTGATGCTTCACGGGAAAAAGAGGGTCCCCTCCCACCTTCCTGTCTTCCCTCACTATGCTTGTAAGAGTTACAGGGTTTTCCACACCAGAACACTTCAAATGCCTTTTCTTTCCTTCCAACATTACCAGATGACAGAAGAGAAATGGAAATGAAAGTCACCAACCTATTCAAATCTATTCCAGGTCAAATGAGGGTTGAAAGCTTTTCCTAACGTATTTCACAGTTTCTGAAGCTTCCCAGAATTTTGATAACTATGGGGATTTTGGTTTTAAAAAATGAACGTTTAGTAGTGAGATGGGGTTTCTTGATGGGGGGGGGGTGTCTTCTTTAGTGTTTATTTAAAACAAACAAAAGACTAACTGCTTATCTCATATAATCCATCAAACATCCACTTCAATCTAATACCTTATGTTAACCATGACAGTCGTAACAGCACACCATTAACACTAATACTAGTTTTATTCTCTTCAAAGAGAATGCAAAGTAATGCAAAGATTTTCAGTTAACCCACACTCAAGCAGTAACACCACCTAGAGAAATTCAGCTGGGTTTAAGTAGAAAATTTCATTTCATTTTATAAATAATAATAATCTCTAATCAGCACCATTTTCTTTTAACAAAGAAGGTTCAATTCAAAGTGACTATATAAAGTTCACATATGCATATTTGCAGCTCTCTGTCAAGCTACATAACTTAGTTGACAACTGCAGCTCAGTTCTTGTTTTTACAATGAACAAGCACTGTATCTTTACATTTTAGGCATTAGCATCCTTCATCTGACCTTGTCAAACAGACAATCATTCAGCAACTACTGTCACACCTTTGAATAGATAAAACTGGCAACAGAGCAGAAATCTGATATTTAGAAACCCAATCCAGAGTTTCTCTTTTTAGACCTTCATCTGGATGGCATTCCTACCACAGCCTATAAGTCTGCAGAATTTTCTGTGAGTCAGTTATGTGCTAACCACAAGGCTGAGAAAGCATCAGCCAGTCAAAAATAAAACTTGTATCATTCTTTATCCTCTGCCTTTCTCAGAACAGATATATGCAAGGAGTAATATGCTAAAGATGTACCTATGCAGGATAATATACCATCACACCATCTATCCGTTACAGCACAGCTTTATTTGTACATGACTGAGATGTGTCAATTCAAAAATGATATTTTTTCATAGACTGTACATAAGTTTAATACAGGTAACTAGTAACAGTTTATATACTTACATACTTAACAGCAGGTACTATAGTACATCTTCCATTCACTCAAAGTCTGGTACATTTTTAATAGTAATTTTCTTACCCAGAAATGAAGCAAGGATAAATAAAAATCAGTGTGCAATTTTCATTAAGTCTTTTCTCTCTCTTCTTACCTTCAACCTTCATACGCATTTGCTCTTTAACTCAGCATACTAGTGCTGTGACATTTCATGTCAACTTTAGCAAGATATTACAAATCATACCTGTTACATCAGTCACAAAGTATCTAGGATACCTCCTAAACTGAGAGTGTTATTGTGTGTGTTACACAGAACAAGGAAATTCCATTTGGCTGGCAGGGACCAGGGGCTTATGCACAACCTTATAAACTAGATTTCTCAGATAAGATTATTAACAGATTATTCCCTGCCTCAGTGTTTTCAATAGGTAGAGACCACATTAGCCACTAAAAACAGGGTTACACTGTGTGCTATATAAAGAAACTGCATTAGTGAGGAAAAAGAAGATCATACTGTGTTATATAAAGTACCTATGTAGTACCATATTGCATATCCTATATATTGATTACTCTCTCGTCTTCCATTTTAAGCTGATGCCTTTAGAACTCAAAAATAAATTGATAAATGACATACTCAGAAGGTATTAAAAGTGGTTTTAAAATCAGTAGATCTCATAACTGCAGAGGCAATTATGACCATTTTATTTAAGAGATGGGAAAATAGGAATTCTACTTCTGAGCACTGACTATACATGGATGGCATTATATCAAGAAATCACCAACACATTTTCCAGATACCTTACTCACTTTAATCCTCTCTGAGGAAAATGCAGAAGCCTTGATTAGTTGTAGCAACAGGAAGAGTAACCAAGTCATCCAATTTCCAGTGTGTTTTTGGTACTCTTTCAGGTATGCAACTTTGCTTCACCAAATACGTTCGAAGTACGACAAAACAGGTATTCAGTGTTTTATTGTTCTTTTCTTTTAAACCCAGAGCACACAAGAAGTACAGTGTAACTTCTTCCATACAGCTTAAAAGTATTTGAAAACCAGATCATTATTACAGCAAGCATCATACATAATACAGGGGTGAAATTTAAGCACTGCTTAGGGGAACAGCAAGCAAACAATTGTTGCCATAGAGCTGGGAGGAGGTGGTTTGTAGGGAGTGTTAAGTTTGTTCATTTAAAGCATTCAAACTGCAGGCGAGATTGCGAACCATTTGTTTCAACTGATAGGCATGTACTCTAAAGCTTCGAACATTCTGGTGATGAAGATGAGGATTTCACAAGCTGACCCATTTCTCTAACCTCCTAAAACACACTTCAGATTATTTTCTTGTTATAAGGTCACTTTTATTCAGAAACCTTAGTTTCAGCAGTGGCTTATTTTTCAGTATTCTTCTATAAAAGTTTAAACTGAACAGGTTTAAATCAAATACTTCTATGAAAGCTTAATGTGGCACCGCCTCACAGTATACTTAACTGTATACATGAGGGGGCAAGCCCCATGGAACAGCCCAGACACATGCTCAGCAGCTGAGCTCTTGTTACTGGAACAGACAGAGGGAGCTGAATTTATGCCCTCCATGCTCCTGGGAAGGTCTCCCTTTTCTTGTATTCCCTTTAGGAAGCGAAACTCCTTCAATCATGAAAGACACTCCAACCTCCACAGGCTCTTGACAGACACACCCTCTAAGCATTCAACTTACCTCAGCAGCCCCACCATACTTGACCTTCCAAAGAAAACAGAACAATCAGAAATGCAAATTATGGGTACACAAATCGCAAGTCCATGTAGCTTACTATTCCCTTCTCACCTCATCAAGAAACAGCCCTGCTACAGTTGAAATTTAATATCAGTGTTCCCAGTGCCTGATTAGCAACTCTGAATACTTTAAAGCCCTACCATGTGCTCTCACAGGAGCACACTACCACCAAATGCTTTAACAAACCCACATTGTCCTTTGGTCAGTGCTCATTTATTTATCATACAGGCTGCACTTAGTCCTTTAACCCTTACAGGGAACATAACATTCCCTGCTACATTTCTCAAAAGTCACAGTGGAGTTGTAACCCTAAATGGCCAAGACCACACACAAATACTTTTTCCAACTACTTTTCCTACTTCATCCTCTATTAAAAACACAAGCAAACAAAAAAACAAAACAGGGGAGATATTTGTATTACTTATGCAAGTAGAAACATAAACCTCTTGTGGGGGGTTGTGCTGTCAGTTAAGAATTGCATCTATTTTTTTCATTATTTTTATTTTTAGTTCTGTGTTTCCTTACTGAAACCCTGTTGAAGAAATCAAGCTAAAGCAACCATACAATGCAATCCACCTCAAACAGCACTCATTAATAATGCAAGCAACCCATTGCTAGAAACCATCTTCATTCCTCCTCCCTGAAGAAGGGAAATTCACCAAGAAAAGAAGAAATGCTAGTCATGGTAAAAATCAAGAGAGTTAGGCAGAAATGCAGGCTGAATGCCAGGTTCCAAAGGGATAACTAATATATTCACCTAGGAAGATGAATGAAGAATAAAATGCCTAAGCAAGAAAGGATGAGTACAGGAAAAGACTGAGAAGGCTGCTGAAAGCCTCACTTGTTCATAGATGCCTAGCAAGTTATCATAGGAGTGAAGGAGCATCCCTTTTGAGGCTACATCTGTCTTGTTCTGCCCCCATTCTGCACTACTCATGATCCAGGTTTGCACAGAAGGTTTTGTCATTGTCTGTCCAACAAATAACTGTTTTATACAAGCTTCTCTCTGTCACTGTTGGCAGTCAATCACAGATCCTGGAAAGGATTCTCCAACAGAAGCTAAACTCAGCTGGTCCCGTGAGATGTGATACAAAGAGGAAATGAGGTGCTGTAACCATGCGGAGTCAAAAGGAGAAGTGACAGATTACAAGTATAGCTTATACTGAACCATACTGAAACACTTAAGTAGGAACTCATCCAAGAATCCATTCCCTTGCCTACACTGCAGTAAACTCAGATATCATATTAAATGTACTCACTTCTGCAACAGTTATCCAAATGCTCTCCCTACACTGAACTCTTCCCGTCAGCTTCACCCTCCCTGTTTTACACCTGGGTCACTACAGGACAGAGATCTCTGTGATAGTACCTGTTTCCAAAGGCATTCAGGTATCACACTGCCCATAGGCTTCAGCATAGCTGGGTCACAGAAACTTTCCTAGACAGATAACACCTATAAATGGCATTTGAGTACCTCAGTATCTTTCAGTTTGATGAGGCGTGGCTTCTAGCATTATTCTTTACACCAGACTGTCTGTCCAAAGGCAGCTTTAATTAATAGATAATACCATTTAAAATATCTAGTCTATCCCTACTTCCAGCAAACTCATCACTTGGTAATAAACTCACATTCCATGTCACTCCTTGGCATTCTCTGGTCTGTCCTATTTTATCTTGTCTAGACAAAATTTTGTTACCTGGCCCCTCTGGCCCACATTCTTAACTCTGCTGTACCACCCATTACACCAGCAAGTATTTCTGATCACTGTTTTCATTTTGTACAACTCAGTTTCTTAAAGCCAACTGAATCTCTTTAGTGAAAGATTTTAAGTTCAGTGCCTTCAGCAAAAATTTCATTTTTACCAATAAACCACATTAAAAAAAAATATATATATATAGGAATAGGCCAGTAGAGTAAAAAAGGAGAAATGAAGAAACTTATCTAGTTTAGCACAAGGCTAGCAATAGATGCCCATGGAACACGTGGTGATTTCCTCTAAAAGCTTTCAGGGTGTTAGATTATACCTCTAGAAATGGGAGCACACCATTCATAAAAAATTGAATTTCCTGGTGAACACTATTCTTTGTCAAGTCGATGGAGCCAAAAGATCAGTAACAGAAGTTCAACAGTGAAAGGAAGAAAACTAAAATAGAAGATAATCTGGCAATTATGAGAAGTTGAGAGGAAAAGGTACAACTGGAGATGGAACAGAACAAAAGGGGAACAGCAGCTCTGTATGGAAAGAAAACAGAGAAGCAGAAGGTCAGAAAGCAGCTGTGAAGGTCTGGGATGTAGGTGCATTGGCTGGCAGCCGTACTGGTACTTCTTAATTACTTAATGCAACAGTGAGCGGTTAAACTGTACCGAGTGCTGCTGCCACTTTTCTTTTACCATGCTCTGTTTGAAATGCTGCTAGGTCAGGCTATAGCAGACCCTCGAACAAAGTCTGTAGCAGCAGTCTTTACTACTTGAAATGAGCCAGCTGCAAATGAGAAAACAGGTAAACCAGTACAGCCACATACAGGTATAACCAAATGCTAGCACTCTGCCGCAATTTGCCACTCAGAGGTTAAGGTTCATAGAACCACGTAGGAAGAACCTGCTAAGGCCACTACCTTTTAGCTGAGAGAAAACAATGCATCTACAAACACAAATGATTCATTATCCAAACAAACGCCTAAAACTTGGCTCTGAAAAAAAAAAAAAAAAAACAAAAAGGCAACAGGGTAAAAACCACAAGAAGNACTACCTTTTAGCTGAGAGAAAACAATGCATCTACAAACACAAATGATTCATTATCCAAACAAACGCCTAAAACTTGGCTCTGAAAAAAAAAAAAAAAGATCAAACAGGCAGCAGGGTTAAAAAACTCCCGTCAGAGATTTAAATAACCTCACTTAAGCAGCCTGGTAAAGCAGAAAACTTTCCAAGCATCACGTTCAGCTGGATTTTAAAATGCAGTCAGATTGAAAGCTTTTAAACCTGTCACTGGGGTGGGTATCTACATTCAGGGTACCTACCTTCATGGACACACACTGACTTTATTTTTGGGTTGTTGGTCTCGTTTTGTTTTGTTTTTAACTGGGGACGGATGACTGCAGTCAGTAATTCCTAAACTGGAAATAATTATTCCATTCAACCAACGGTGGTTTGCCCCTTAAGAGTTGCGTTAAACAGCAAGCTGGCAAGAGGTTAAACAAAACGCTAGAGGCATTTTGGTTAAAAGGACCACTGTTTTTTCCGTGTAAAAGTTGAATGCAGCTATGGGTATACCCTTCCTCATGCGGTAACAGAAAACACCCACGTTCGCAATCATCCCGTAACACAACAGAAATCACCCGCGGGCAGTGGCAGCCACAGAACCAACCTCCGCCCCCCGCCCCACTCCACGTCCTCCGAGGCCCGCTCCGGCTGGCGGAGGTCGGCGCCAGCCCCCCCTCCCCCCCCCACCCCAGCACGCTCCTATCCCAGTGGCCCCCTGCGGTGCGCGGCTCCCGGCCGTACCTGCGCAGGGTCGATGCCGAACGCCTCGCCAATCTTCGCGTACAACTCGCGGGCGCTGCCGAATCCCGCCACGCGGCCCGTGGGGCTACCGTGAGCTAGCTGCGTGTGGAACTGCAGCCGCGACGCGCTCGGGGCCGGTGGCGGAGCCGCGGGGGCCGGGGCCACTGCTTCGCTCTCCACCAGCTTGAAAGTCTCCTTGGACTTGTCCTTCTTCTTGCTCCTCAGCCCCAGCGGCATCTTCCACGCCTGCAACAGCCTCCTGCCGCCACCGCTGGCCACCCGCGCTGGACTCTGCCCCCGGCGCCGCCCCTGCCCCGCACGGCCATGCCGCAGCCAGGTAAGGCCCGGGCCCGCCGGCCGCCCCGCCCCGGCGGAAGCCGGCGGAAGGCTGAGCCTCCGCCGCTGCCCGCTCGTCCACCAACGCCGCGGGGCTCGGCCCGGACCATGCCCCGCCTCTCCAGCCTCGGCCGAGCGGGGCCATACACCGAGCACTCCCACGACCACAGCAGGGGAATAGAGACCTGGGGATGAGGCTGTTCATATAAATAATCCTGCCTGTCCGCGGTACTGGTGAGCAAAGATGCGAGGGGTTTCTGCTAACTGGAAGCTAAGAGCACGCTGAACGAGTCTACACTAGTTTGTCTACACGAGGTTTGCCAGCGGCTGGTAGGGTCCGTTCTCTGGCCAAAAACAACTCTTCCCCTTTTTTCTAATTGTGTATTATATAAAGTGCATACCGTAAGGTGAATTTATTATATACCTTTAAAGGCTTTCCCTAAATTGTACACAAACCCAGATAATATAATGTTCACCATCTTTCCACTCACTAGTTCAGGAATTTCTACTAATAATGAAGTACTAAATATTGATTAGAATAGGTTTATGTGCAGAATATAAAAGAAAATATGAGCTATACAAGTGTTTATCACACTTGTATATAGTGTACCTATAAACCTGTAGGAGTTAATAAGCAATGGCTGTATAAGCAGAAGTTTTAAGAAGCTTCCTACTGAAATGAACAACATCTTTCAAATACTGAGATTTACCACATAAATATTTGGAAAGTGCATTTTCTAACATTGAGGAGATTTAAAATACTTCCTTTTTTTACCAGGCAACAGAGGAATGTATTCTGTAAAATGAGGTAGGTGTGTGCATCTCTGCCTAACTGAAACTACATTCACCTCAGTGCATCTGCTCCATTTCCACTGGTGTACTGAAGCCACTCAAGATGTGGAGTGCAAATTTCATGAGATGAAATCCAGCACGTCTAAAGGAATCTGTTATAAAGCTGCAGAGAGAACCAGCTCTGTCTTACCCCATCTTCTGACTCTCAGAATAAAAACAAACTACTGGAGAGACAAAAAATGGATTCAGCCCATGGACTCAAACCAGGTAGGCACAGAGAAGATAATTAGGAAGCAGCCTGGAATCAAAAGCAGCATAGCTAATCGGAGAGTGCCTACAGCATCTCAGAAAATACATAGAGTTTTTAAACTGCTCATGTTGTGCGGAAAAAACAAAGTTCGAACCCAGTTAGATTTCAGTCTTTCCAGGTATCATACGGTAGATTTAACTTAATACTCAATAATGCCTAACCTTTACCCGATTCTGATCAAAGACAACTAGATTCAAGGTTAATTTTCTAGTCATTTCCACCAATTAAAAAAAAAAAAAAAAAAA
>NDXB01017392.1:105517-122471 GCA_002631895.1 Agapornis roseicollis | reverse complement strand
AACAAAAAATTTTTCAAAAAAAAAAAAAAAAACAAAAAAAAAGCCCACCGCCAAAAAAAAAAAAAAAAACAACCCAAAACCTTGAACGTGTTGTTAAAATACTGTATTATGATTTTAAACTCAGGTAATAAAGCATGCCCACAAAGCATTTCTTTCAACCAAAATCATACTGCAATCAAGGGAACCAGCCCTATTACTGTATTATAAAACTAGACTATTACGGCAGGCTCCCCTTTCCCTATGCATCTTTTAACTCTAAAGACAAATAACTGCTATTTGTATTCAAAAAAGACTCAATTCAAACATATTAAAGTTCATGGGCAACCCCCACCCCACTTTGTCTCGTCAGCAAGCTCTTCTTTAGCTAGGACCTGGGCTTTTTCTTCTTCATGGGAGTAAAGTTCAGCCTTTGAAAATAACATATACTTGCGATCAGCATGATCTTTAAATACCTGCACTAGCCAAATGCTTTTATGATGTTCTTTGTGCATCTTTCCATCCATCTTTGGGCTAAGCCTGGTTTGCAGCATGTGGCCTATACCACTGTCTATTGCAAAGTGCTAAGTCCAAGTCCATAGAATCATTTAGGTTAGAAGGAACCTCTTGTGCTAATGTAGTCTGAGACCCCTGCTCAAGCATGGTCAGCTTCAGCAGGCTGCCCAGGATCATGTCCAGTCAGGTTTTGAGTATCTCCAGGGATGGTGACTCCTCAACCTTTCTGGTCAACTTGTTCTAGTATTTGACCACCCTCACACAAAAAGCTGTTTCTTTGTGTTTCAGATGGAATCAGTGTTTTAACTCATGTCCACTGCTTCTTAGTCCTGTTACTGAGAACTTCTGAGAAGAGCCTAGCTCCTCCATTTTCACTGCCTCCCAGTGTGTATTTATATGCAGTGGTAAGATCTCCCCCAAGTCTTTTCTTTCTCAAGCTGAAGAGCTCCAGCTTTCCCAGCCTCTCATACACAGCCTTGTGCTAGACTTGCTCCAGTAAGTTTCTATCTTTTTTGTACTGGGGAGCCCACAATGGGACACAGCACTCCAGATACATCCTCATCAGTGTCAAGAGTAGAGGAAGGATCATCTCACTCAGCCTGCTACTAAAGCTCTGGCCTTTATTGCCATAAGGGTGCATCGCTGGCTCAAAGTCATTTGGTTGTCCACCAGGACCATAAGGTCTTTTCTCAGCAAAGCTGCTTTCCAGACAGTCAGCTCCAGAGTTGTACTAGTGCTTTGGGTCACTCCTCAGGGAGCAAGACTTTGCAATTCCCCATGTTGAACTTTGTGAGAATCCTCTGTCCAGTTCTCCAGCCTGATGAAGTCACTTTGAAAGGCAGTACATGACCTGGTGTTACCAGCCACTCCTTCCAATTTTATATTGTTTACAAACTTGATAAGGGATGCACTCCATCCCATAATACAGGTCATTAACGAAGGCGTTGACCAGTATTGATCCCATTATTAAGTCACAGGGTACAACCATTACTGACTTGCCTCCAAATGGACTTTGTGCCACTAATTACAACTCCCCTGTGCTCACTCATTTGGCCAGTCCTTAAATCTACCTCACTTTGCACTTGCACTGTTAAACCCCTACTTTATCAGTCTCTCTACTAAAGTCAAAGGTAAACAACATGGACTGTTCTCCCATCATCCACAAAGCTAGTTGTCTGTCAAAGGCAATAAGGTTGGTCAAACATGATTTCCCCTTTGTAAATCTATGCTGACTACTCCTGATCACCTTCTTGTCCTTCATGTCTTTGGAAATGCTTTCCAAGAGAATTTCTCCATTGCCTTCCCAATGATTAAGGTGAAGCTGATTAGCCTGTAGCTCCCCAAATCTTCCTTCTTTTCTTGAAGATAGAAGTGGTATTTTCTTTCTTTTCCAGTCTACTGGAAGATATCCCAATCTCCATGACCATTCACAGACAATTAAGAGTGGCCTTCAGGCATTGGCCAGCTTCCTCAACAGTTAGTGATGCAACCTGTCAGGCTCATAGACTTCCAGTTAAAATGCACCCTATTCTGGTCCTAGCACACGGATCTTCTAGGTTTTCCCTCTAGTCTCAGGGGCCTGGTATCCACAAAGGCTTGTTTTACTGGTAGAGACTAATGCAAAGAAGGCACCGAGTACCACATCTTCCCTACCCCATTTGACAGCAGGCCCACCATTTGCTGTTTATGTACTTGTAGAATCTCTTCTTGATGTTCTGCCTGAAGGCTGAGGAACTATGCATAGCTAACGGCTACTGCTCCTTAAGCCACATGCCCTTTGCTAGACTTGTAATATCTCACATATTCTGGGGCAGTAAGGAAAATGATTTCATTCCACTGGGGGTGGTTCAGGAGTCCAAGCTGATTTTCCCAGCCTATGCTTTGTGCAGTGGAAGGCAACATACAAAAACGGTATTTCTCATGTTCTGCTCTTTAAAATATTTATTTCTACTACTATCACCAATTTCTGTATAAATGGGTAATGTTCTAGGTAACATAGGGATGTAAGAGATACTTGGAGGCTCAAGTATTGTATCAGAAACATGTGCTGACTTCGTAAAAGCCGACTACATTTTACATTAGGCAAAATAATGAATAAACTTTTCTGATTAAGAAGATGTAAAATAAATGAATGGTTTTCCCTGTAAATTTTACTGCAGAAATCACCTGTATGACTTGCACTTAACCCTTTTCTTCTCATGCAGCGTTACAGTACTTCCCCCCCACCCATCCCACAAAACAAAAAAAAACAAATATTCCACTAGTTGTTACAGATTGCACTTTTAAAGCACAGACTTGCCAGTCCTCAGCATTTCCAGTGTCCTATTTAAACTGTTGACATTCGCAGTCTTTGTTTTATGAAACTGGAAGATTTCGCCTAAGTACTTCTTTTGATGCTGGAGAAATGTTATCTGGGAAGATGACTTCAAACTCTATAATTAAGTCTCCACGTTGGTCAGGATTTTTGGGAAATGGCAAACCATATCCTATAATTCTTCTTCTCATCCCAGGCTTTACAACTTCATTTACTGTCATAGGTATGGTTCTTCCTTCTATTGTTGGCACATTGATAGAGCTGCCACACAAGGCCTAAAGGAAAAACAAGAAACAAAAAACAAAAACCACAAAAAACTGGTCAGAACTTTATTTGTACCTACAACTGAATTTAACTTATTTAGTAAAGACTAGCTTTGTAAATAGTATTTCCACTGTACACTACTAAGATGTCAAGATTCAAATACAGTGCTCCTCTCAAAAATGGAAAGCTTCAATTTGCCACTGACTATCACAGAATTTACTAATTGTATGTAATGGCCACTAATTGGTATTGAGCTTATATACCCTTCAAAGACGTTATCAAGTAAGAAAGTAGTTGAGATAGAGAAGTATGAGTGAAGAGTTCACTCTACAGATGTCCGGCTTCTCAGTTTCCATTGGAAAGAGTCCCGTTCCATTTCTTGTGTGTTTGCATTGTACAGGGGTTTACTCTAAAACACTATCAACCTATACTATATAGCATTGTAGAATAAGTGTCAGTATGTAGAGACATTGAATTTCACAGCTGTCTTAAGAGAGTATTTGCAACGCTCAAAGAAAAGCAAACAACTATTTTAGTGCACCAAAATGAAAACATTATAGACCTCCTCCTGCTTTCTCCAATAGCTTGCTTTCATTTCTAGGATCTGGTAACATTCCAATTCCTCCAACATCACCTGATTCAGCACGCTTAGTCTATACTGATAATGTCCAATTTACATAATACGGTAAGTCTAAATAGGCTTTTATCTATGAAGGTACTATATTATCCACATCAACATTAAGCACTATCTTTTCTCCATCTTTTTTAGGTGCCTCAACTCCAAATGTGATTTTTAGTTAAGAATCATTTAAGGGAGCTCATCATGTATGCAAAGATTTTATAATGCAAACAGGAGTTTGTTTCTCCACCTAATGCTAATTAAGAAATAAAAACACTTTACACACACTCAGATACAATATATTTTAAATAGTGAACATATTAGGGCTTGTTGTTAAGAACTCTGCTCAGTTGTATTCCTGATTTTTCCTTTTAAAAGCCAATGTGTTTTGACTTGGAACAGAATATAGAAAAAGCTAGACCATTTTTGTTGTTATATATAGCTCCATTAACACCTGTTCACAATAATTTATCCTCATGAAATCAATCTCCATGTACTTTCAAATCACACTGGAATAACTTATGACATAAAAAGGCAGACTTAGAATTTGGTGGCAGTGAAAGTATTTAAGACATTTCTACTTTGTAGCATAGAAGTAGCAATCACATCACAGCAATAAAGAGCATACTATATTAGATGTACTTGTTAATTGTGTGTGTTATTTCAGATTTCTTTTATCAAAAGTTATTGTACCCACTATAAGTAACTGTGCTCTGTAGCCACAGTGACATTATGAAACTATAAAAAAACCCAAAAGAAAAAAAACCCACAAACCCACCATAAGTTTACTGCTGCTACATAGGGTAGCCACTGCATCATACTGTAACAGGTTTAAATATTTAAAAGTTCTACCAAAAGAGAAACTTACCTCCCTTAAGCTGATCTTAACAGGATAGATAATATTTGATCCATCTCTCTTGAAGTGAGAGTGCGGTTTATCTTTAATGATAAAAACAATATCAGCTGGAATTGTGTTAGGTGTTTCATCGCCTTCTTTTGGAAAAGTGATTTTGGTACCTTCTTTCCATCCTCTTTTTATCTCAATAGTAAGAATTTTGTCCTCTGTTCGGACACTTCTACCATCTGGGTTAAGCCTTTTACGTGAAATCCTCATCCTTTTTGTGCAGCCGTGATAGATCTCTTCCAATGACACTTTTAATTCATGGATTACAGGGGGATCTTGTTTGCGACGTAACTGACTACCAACTGTATTTCTTTCCCTTGGAAAACCATTCATACTAAAACTAGTGAAGGATCCAAATGGATCACCATCCACCTCCATGTCTTCAGTGTCTCTGCCACCAGGCATCCTCCTTCCAAAGAAGATCTCAAAAGGATTTGTGCCACCAAAGAAAGCTGCAAATGTAGCATGTGGGTCACCGTGGAAGGAGTACCGGAAGGTACCACCCTGTCCATCAGATCCTCCAGCTCCTCCTTTCAAACCTAAGACAAATAAGCAAAGTTAAAAACAAATCTAATATCAGCATAAGCTTTCCTATTGTAGAATGTAATGATACCAGAACTGATGCATCAAAAGGTCTCCTTTTCAATGAGGACTCACCAATAGACTATGCAGTACCAACTAGTAACTCTATAGCTTGAACAGCAACAAAGTCTGAAGCTCTAGAATGACCCCTACTTCAGGAGAACAAGTATTCCAAACCTCAACATTTTTCCGTATGACTGAAGCCAGTTATTCGAAGAATTATCACCTCAGAAGACTTGATCTTTCCTTGTTCTGCAAAACCTAAGTTGCATCCCTCTTGAAGATCACTTCTGGGGAAAATTATGCAGTATCATATGCAATATTATCCATAATCTCTGCAACTCAGCTTTAACTCTGTGTTAATTAGCTTTACCTCTTTTCCTTTCAGTCTGAGTGAAAACATGCCAATAGTAAAGCAGCCATATGCCTCATTAATGTTCAGCTTAGCATCCTAAACTTACCACAGCTTGTGCTCCTATGATATAAAATAGGTAAGGAACATGGGAACTTCTTCCAGTGCAGCCACAAATCACAATAGCTTTAAATTCCTAAGACCCATCTGGGTACAAAAAACTTGCATATACTGTCACCATCTTTGTGCAAAACATTTCATTTCTTCCAGACAATGATTTCCCTCACGATTCTTACTGGACAGTCCTTTGCATTTCCTGCTCTCTCATTCCAAACCCAGCTAAAAATTAATTTTCCTAAATGCCTCTTTCCCAGCAGATGTTCTCCAAGTATTTCCTCCTAATATTTAGTGCTCTCCTGCACTGACCATTTCCAGATACTTTCTCAAACCTTTAATAGATACTTTTATTGCTAAACTTACAATGTTTGCCTGGTTTGGTTTGGGTTTGGTTTTTTTTTTCCAGTCTTATACAGCTCAGTACTACAGCTGCTATCCTGCTTCCATAGCCATAAAAATCTGAACACTTACACTAGTGAGGCATACATACCCTAGATTTGAAAAGGGGGTTTGGTTTAGGGTTTTTTGGTTATTCTGGGCCTTCTGTGCTTCAGCTCAATAGTGGTTAACAACAGCAACCAAGACATTAGAATGAGAATACTTTCCCCATCTCAATACCAGACAACATGAAAAGTACTTAGCAACATATAGTACATCCTTCTGTCACAGTACAGTTAATGTAAAACAAGCAGATCGGTGGATTCAGTATGTGATAGTAGAAGGACACCTCCTGGAATAGCTAGCTCAAAGTTACTGAAGTCACATCAAGCTCCCAGCTATAAAAACACTGATGTTTTCTCCTTCCTCCCACCCCACCGTCTTTCCCTCACAACTTCCAGTTACACTGAAATTGAAGAGCTCAGAGAGCAACTGAGCCTCAGTAGGTATTTCCAGATTCACCACTCAGAAAGTCATACTTCAGTTTAATATTATGTCCCAAATAAACAGAAATCTATATTTTGAACTTCTGTCTTAAAGTATGCAACACTAGGATGCCAAAGACTGCAATGCTTTATATGCTTTACTTCAAGCTCTTTGGTAAAAGTCACTACAGTGCTATTTTAGGAAAGTAGTTAGGATGAGCTGCTGCACTGATTATGCAAATGATTAAACAGGTATATGATGATACACTGAAAAGAGGCAGGGGGTGAGAAGGAAAAAGTGCAAGAAGGCAAAAGGCTCAAAAAGCAACAATAAGACCTCTGGTATCTACATAAATGCTTTTTTTCCTAGGATGTTTCAGTAACAGCACTAAAGCTTTGAACCCATGCACTGGAACAAAAGACAAAGAAACCTATCTTCTCTACAAATCTTCTGTAGAAACTGAAGGTCTTCTACATTAATATATGGATGTCAATGAAACCTCTGCATGACAGAGGACCAAATTATGTATTCAGAAGAACCCACAATTTTCCTCAAAGTACTGCTATTTAAGTGTCCTCTTTTATAATAACAAACACGGCCCTGAGCAAAAGGCAAGGAGTGAGGGGGTCTACTAGTAATTATTTCATGTGGAGTTTCTGATTCCATGCATTTAAGGAGAGAGATATTAATGACTTCCTCTGTTGCTCAATCATAAGACTGGAAGTCACATCGGTCCATTTTAGGATAAATATGACATTTCTGAGGCCTCATTCTCTTGGCATGTTATCACTGTTTACAATTAAAGATAAAATATTGTTCTGGTATTTCATGACATCAGCCAAATTCTTTCCTCTCCAGGCAAGAAGCCAAGGACAACTACAGACTGGACACCTGGGCTTCTGCTCAGGACTACCCTACCTAGATCAAGCAGATTACCCTTTAGCAAAAATTTAAGAAATTAACATATCTCTTTCAACTGCACCTCAGAAAGCGCTATGGCAAGGGAAAACAGCAGTAAGTGATCCCAGAAAGCTACTTGTGCGTCATACAAACTTTTTCAATTCATTAACTTATTTGTCTGTAAAGTATTTGGGATTAAAAAAAAGAAAAAAAAAAAAAAAAAAAACAGTAAAAAATAAACCTGTATCGGCACTAAAACCCTGAATCCATTTTACATTTTAAAAGCTAACGCATCAAAGCTTCAAGCAGCTCAAATGCATTGCCTAAAAACCAACACATTTTGCTTCATTTAACATAATGAAAGTGACTGATCAGAGTACAACAGACACATACATACCTTCCTCCCCAAACTGATCATAAATGTCTCTCTTTTTGGGATCACTCAGCACTTCATAAGCTTCTGCAATCTCTTTGAATTTTTCCTCTGCATGAGGAGACTTGTTCTTATCTGGATGCCATTTAAGGGCTTGTTTTCTGTAAGCCTTTTTGATATCCTCTTCAGAAGCTCCCTTTTCAATTCCCAGGATAGAATAATAATCTTTTCCCATCTTGAGTGTTCGAGAAATTCAGATTTTCCTTGCTATGGAAAAAGAAGCGTCCAGTGTCTTAGCAACGAAGAGATGCTAGAGAAGGAAAAAACAAAAATCAAATTTGGAATCGAAACAAACAGAACTGTTATAAATCAACACTCTCTAATAGCTTGAAGAAACACTAAACAGCTTCTCTGTATTTCATTCTTTCCCCCTTTGCTCATTTATAAATAATTATACACACTGGACAAGACACAGCCCTCTTTAGAGCCCTCCCATCTACAGTACGTGTCTCCGCTCTTTCTAGAACAACAAATAATACAGGACGTCATTTCCCCGACTGCCCCAGCTGAACAGTCAGCACAGCTTTCACTCCCTTTCTCACACATACGCATGCGCATGCACACACACACACACGCACACACAGAGAGAAAATGCTGAACTTCTATTTTCTCCCTTCTCAAACAACCAGGAATTTTAAAGGTTTAACAGGGCTGAATCCAGCCTGCTTTGAAGACAATTCCCCCAACAGTAATACCATAGCCCATATAAATTAATTATACCATTTTACTTCACTGTTTCTATAGAGACAGCCGTATATGTAACTGTTTTCTAAATATATCAACGTGGATTTGTACTCTTTCCAGCAAAGGCTACAGAGTATTTTGCACCAAAGTTAGCTACAAAGCTTCAGACAGCATGACTTGATTTTTTAAAAAATAAAATTAAGCCACCCTCCACCACAGTTGACTGCAGCCATATATAATTAAGCAGTAAAAAATCAAATCTGGTAAGAAAACACCATTCAGTTTACCATAACTCAAGCCACTCAACTGCAGCAGGCCCTGACCTCCTTCTACACAAGAGATAGTATCAAGACTATTATACAAGTATGGCAATACATTAAGCAGGTAACTTTCATCTAACTGGATGCCAGCAACAGAAAAATACCTAGTTTCTATACATCTATTTTACAGTATATAGTGCAGTGAAGTATTTCTCACGTAGAGAGAATGGTATGGAAGCTTCAGCCTGCAAGACTTCTTTTGGATCTTCTTTAAGAGTTATAAATCAAGAAATTATCACTACTTGTCAGTATG
Source organism: Agapornis roseicollis (assembly GCA_002631895.1). Lineage (NCBI taxonomy): Eukaryota > Metazoa > Chordata > Aves > Psittaciformes > Psittacidae > Agapornis > Agapornis roseicollis. Next base: position 113,373 of record NDXB01017392.1, on the reverse strand, counting down.
ACAATAAACCTCAAGACTGATGAGATTGTAGAAACACCCCTCCCTGGAACAAAGTATTAAAACGCACCATTTTGGTCATATCCATAAGTTACCTGTATATACAAGACATTTCAAGGCTCAATTTAAGTTACTTGCGTGAAGACAATTAAGTTCAACTGCCTGCCTTTTAATGGTAAAAACATTTAAGAAAGCCAGCATATAGCAGCCAAGGGACCAGCAAACTGAAGTGAACACTATCCTTCTGATTCCAGGAAAAATTCCAATTTGTTTTCCAGAATCTGCTCTAACTTAAAAAGGGGCTGACAGTGTCACCCCCCCCCCACTACTCCTCACATCCTATCCTTTTCTATTACTGCAATAGAATTGACTAGATTTCCTCAGTGTATTCAGGAATTGCTTAATTTATATTTTTTTTTAATGAAGACTATGGAATAAAGATGAGATTACATCACAATATTTGAGAAAGCAAGAACTTTCACATATCTGTAGTTATTATTTCAAATATATGGAGGCCAAAGGGTACTGAAAGAGGGAATAGGCTGCACTTGCCAACAAATCTCTCAGGACTTAACTTGCATTTTTGGAACACTGGGAGATACAAGGTTACAGAATCAATCTTTACAGCTGAAGGAAGAAGCTGTTGCTCAGCTCCACATGGAATAAAGCTAGTCTTATACTAATCACCCTTTTAGTTTTATCTTTCTTTTGAAAGAGCTGCTTTCATTAATTTATAATTAGTAGATCAGATAAATTCTCACAGACTCGCAACCAAAATTCAGCATTTTCACCGCTATGGTTTTGAAAAGCAGTAGGTACAACAGCTTGAATTAAAACTGGGCTTCAGCTGATTTTATGTACCACTCCCTAGGAAGCTACTTTACTTACATGTGTTAGTGGGCAGTTTTAACCTTACTATGCACAGGAAATGGTTGCAAACAGGACAAATCATTATCCAAACCCAGCAGTTACCATACTCTGAACTACAACAGAAAGCAAACATTATCATTATTGATAGTATAAGATTTAGAGCAGCCTTAAATTCTCTCGCAAAATTAGCAGAGAAAGGAGTTATGCTCACCTATGCTCCCATAGTATGGTTTAAGCAACACCTAGTGGGATTACAACTTGCATCACTTGAAGTACTCCTACCAGCAAGTGTCTGAGAAGGACCCCATGACATTTGGGTCACTGTGTTGTCATAGAATGGAATTGTCAGAACAGCAGTAACTCAGACTAGTTCCAGGATTGTACCTGTCATGGTTTTTAAAACCTCTGGTCAATGAAGATGGCAGAGGGTGCATACACTAGTTTAATAAAAACAAAGCATAGGAAATTTTCCCAATTGAGAATATCATATTAAACACTGATGTCTCCTTTCAAGTATCAAAAGGACACTGAAGGAGCTGCAATTAGCAAAGCTTAGCACTCCGTTTTTCATTAAAAGACACAATGGTCAGGATTTCTTCTTAAATCAGATTTGTTTCCCTTGAATGTCAAAACTTACAAATTCTAGTAACAAAAAAAATTACACTGGGACATTCTGACAATCAATCACAGTGACTAACTGCTCAGGCATTCTTTCTCTCCCTACAGAGAGGAACATACTATTCTGGTATCAGTGCCAAATTATACCTATAATTAGATAAGTTATTCTCCCAAAATGAAGTTAGGATTTTGAGCAAGATATACAGCAATGATTACATTACTTCTACTTTCCTCCTCTGAATGGGATCCTCACGTCAGAATGAAGTTACAGTCTAGAATTTCACATCTTCTAAGAGCTGACAGGATAACTGGAGTGCAACCTTCCAGAAAACATGTTCCTTCTTTTCTTCCATGCTGAAACCTTTCTTTTCACACATAATCAGAGAACTTTTGGAAGTACATGTAGGCTGCAGTTCCTCTCACATGTCTCTGCTTATGGCAGGGTGGTTGGAACTAGATGGTCTTAAGGTCCTTTCCAACCCTAACTATTCTATGATTCTTTAATCAATTTGTAATAGATCTTCCTTAGAAGTAGTGAACACATTTAAAAATTATTACTATTACAAGCCTAGCATGCACAAGATGAACATCTAATGATGGCACTAATTACCATTTGGGCACATCCAGTCATACCATAACATCTTAAGACACTGAAATCCATCCAGCAACTGTGGTAAGTTTTTATATCTTCCAGTCTTCTTCTTAATATTAGAGCAATTTCAAGGACAGATAATGTATCACAGCTGTAGATTTTGAGAACTCTAAATATCTGATCTCTGCAATTCTTTTTTGTCCATTGTCATTTTATCTCACATTCCTCTTCAGAGGAAAAGAAAAGAAGGAAAATACTTCGAGTACTCTCCACAACAAGGACTTCTGGCATTGCAGACCCTTTGAGTAAGCACAGAAACAGAAACCAAACCAGCTTAGGAAAACAAGCCCACCACCAACAAAACCCCCTTACTTTTACTGCTATAGTCCTATCTTCCCTATATGTTACCATAAACACCTAGAATTTGAAGCACTTAAACTCTCACAGACTGAAAAGATTCCACTTCCAATATGTCTGAATAAGATTTTTATTTCCTGCTTAAATGTTGAGCAAGTGTCCCCCATCTACTTCAGAATACTGTCGTGGTACTCTTCTTAGGCACTAAGAAAGTTAGCAGCCTGTATTTGTTCCATGCTTCCTTACATGGATGTTATTTGTTACAGTCCAAATTAAAATCCAAATACATAAAATCAGAATTTCAGTTCAAGCCTTTTTAAAGTCATATGGGAAAAAAAAAAAGGGTCTTCAACTACAGCAAATTACTAAAAAGCCAAGTAGACAATTTACTAAAGAATTATCAGGATTTTGAAAGGGTACAGAACTTGCCTAACTTAAGCCTACTTTTATCTAGAGGGTTTTCCATTTTCTTTGATCAAAACCAAGAAAGTAACATTTCACTTTTTGAATATAAGAATTTCTTTTTTAATTTAAAAATGTTTAAGAAATATACACTAGGAAGCCGTAACTTGCTCCTTTGATAGTTCACCTTTACTTCCAAGTCTGAGTTTGACTACTCACATTCAGCACTTCACTTGAGTTCATATTTCAGTCAAATAACTGTGGCTTTAAGATATCTTTCCAACTGTTTACTCTGAACAACTGTACTTCAACTCACATACATATGGACGAGTGCTACACATCATAACTTTGGCAGAACAGTGGGAGCAAGGTCATACCTCTTCTGGGTCTTAGAAGAGTTGCCATCGATAGCATTAACTCTGAATTCATTGCTCTCTTTAAAGAAGCCTTCATAAGAACTGAAAATAAGGAAACATTCATGGTAACAGTTACACTGAACTGAAATTCTAGATAAATCATAAATTAACACCAGTATACTTTTTTTTTTTTTTTAAGGAAAAGCTTCTAAGCAGGACAGTACCATTACTCCCTGAAATATATGAGGTTGAATAAAAGTGTTCACTATTTCCTACAAATTAAGTCGTTTCTTATGCTTTCCTCAACTATTAAACCTCTGAATCAAAACTGAAAAAGATAGGACCAGATCACTGAACAAGTTAAAGAGCAAACAAAACCACAAAGGCAAATTCCAGACAGATCACAACTATAAATACACATGTGCACATAAATGTCAAGGCAGAGGAGCCAAATCCCTCCCCAGAAAAGCTCTTCCACAATTAAGTATCATAATATTTGCCAACCCACATTGATGAATGGAATAAATCTACATTCTGCCTACAGTAATTTGAGGAAAACACATCCATGTACAAAATTTACTATAAGACCATCCATTATTTTCCCACAAAAAAAAAAAGAATTTGACAATGACTTTTCTCCCCACCATCTGTATGTAGTGGTTAAATGAGCTCCATTTATACTTTTGGTTTGTGAATAAGACTTAGCACAAGCAAACCCCATTCATTAATTCATTAGTTTCACTACAGAAGTATTCAGTAGCTAGTTTCATACATAGAAATAAATTCTAGAGTTTACAACAGAAGCAACAAATAGTTGAATTTTTTTTTACAGCTAACAAAGTGCAAAGTGAGACCCGCAGAGTCCAAGAATCCTTTCAAATCAGTTGACAGCCCTAAAAAAAAAAACAAACAAACAAAAAACACATACACACTTCATATCCAAGTAACTACCCAAATTTTTCAAGTTTGCACTCCTTCTCTGGAGAAATACGCTGCTACTGTGATGGAAGTAAGAAGTTCATTGTACATAAGGATTCTAGGGCTGATTTCACATATAAATAATTGTAAAAGAAAGTGAAAAACCACAAAAACTTAAAAATAATAATGGAATTATAAAGCTACAATAGACACTGAAAATAACTTTGTTAAGGAGAATTCTTGAGTAACCCTACAATAATTTTATATCTTCATATTGCATGCATTGTGCCTTGGCAACACTCTACTTATAACAGATTCAATTTGAAATGCACCCTGAAGCATTCACTAGTTTATGTATTACATAAGCAGTAAATTTTTTCTAAGGCACATGCAACAGTGCAATTTAATGCAATTCACTAACAGAAGCTTACATTAAACAGACTTGCTGGCTTCTGATTTCCTCACAAATTAAAAAGTCATGCTTTACAAAAATATCTGCTTTCTATTAGAGAGATATCTAAGTCACTGTGAAACAGTACTTCCTAGGACACATACCTACTATACTTTCCATATTTAAAAACTCGATAGCATTGTCTGGAAAGAACCAGTCTGATTATTTTTGGTTCAGGAAGAGATATTAAATGAAACTGCATGATACAAAGTTATTTAAGACAATTAAATTCATTATATTTAAGTTATACCAGTCCTAGCATCAACAAAAATATTTTATATTGATAGTACTGGTTCTGCTTCAAAATAATGATTATTATATACCTGAGATATCATAAAGTTATGCTTCTGCCAGCAAGCCAAAGGACATGTTTTTAAGGTCTTTTTTGCAAAAGCCTACTTTAAATATACATTTCAGAGCTGACATGAATTTATAGCTCAAGTTCAAGTGCTATATCTCAAAATGCATACTGCTATGACCCAGAGATATAATATTACCACTTATGAACTTTCAAAATTAATTTTTAAGCCTGTGATTCATGCAGCCTCCAATTTTATTTTGAAAAATACATCACAAGGCAGCAGGCACTAGAATTTTTTTTTATCAGCTTTCTTTTTCTTGTTACTTTTGTAACAATAAATGAAAAATTAGAAACATTATGCACAATTGAAAATGCCCATCATATTTTCACATTAAAGCTTACTATCATTTATTATATATTAAGTTACAGGGTTGGGTTCTTCTCTTCAGAAATTGAGTATTTCTGATACCGACAATGCTAGAAAAGGAAAAATCTATCTAAATATCAGGTAGTATTACAAACAGTCACAACTATCTTCAAAAACACAACAAGGAAACTAACAACACACACACTGATCCCTTATCACCACATAGCAAACTAATATGTCATTAACAAAGAACTGCTTTCTCATACCCAATTCTTGTCTACTAGGTCATAACTGCTACTGTAGTGGAAGAAAAAAAATACAGTTGGAAGAATCTTCCAGATTTAGCTTTGCACTGCCAAGATGGAATGAACATGTCCTTGCAAGCAGGCAAAGTTCTTAGGACTCAGTTATGATGTAAGATGTCAATGACAATACAACTAACTCCCGCTTATTTCACAACAGTGCGATTAACTACTTCAGTCAAGTAACAGACCGCACTTGGGGGAATAAAAAGGGACTATCTGAAGCATGGTCACACAAGACAACACAGACACAAAGTATTTTCTTCGACAGAGTAAGCCTTCCCTCTTCTGAAAGAATACACAGATTCCACAAGTGTTTTTCTATTCCTTACTTAGATTCTGTGTCCAGTTCCCACCCACATAAATTTCTGTAAAGGACTCTTCATCAAAACACGTTGATTGGTCAATCAGGAAAAATGCCAATCATGCAAAACATTTAACAGGTTCCCTCACATTACTGACTACACCTATTTACCACACTATCACAAACTTCAAGTAGTAAACAACACTGCTGCCACACACTTTTGTAAACCTCTATATGGAGAAGTGTACTGTGTTGGTGAGGAGAAATATTTTCTCATTGTTACTACCAAAAAAAAAAGAAATAAAAGAAAATTGAATCCATAAGGAAGCTGAAGTTTCTTTTCCTCTAAGCAATCATTCTATTTTGATGTGTTTTGCACAATTTACTATTGAGATACCAGCTTGGGGCAAGAAATCAGAAAAATAGGGCAGTCAAAGTTCCTCCTTTCAATTTGACATATAAATCTGGATTTTTGTCCTAACCACTTTTTGCTCTGACTACTGTCACACAAATTTACCAACGACTCAAGAAATTCTGTCCTGAAACAACCCATATGTAAATAAAGAATCAGACTTAATCAGATATTTATCACACTGTACCAGTCAGGTTTCTGACTCCTTTGTCACCAACCTTTCCATGCTGGTTGCATAACAAGTAAAGATATTAAATATTATGAACAGCTTGAGGCTTTGTAATTGTTCAGTTTCCCACCAACACTAGTTGCTTTTTATTTGAATGTATTAAGTTTTATAGCCTTTCCAGTAATTGGTTTAAGATACAACACACTGCTGTACAACATACAATGCACATCTTTCAGATTCACAGGTGCTAATGTACTCAGAACCTGAATATGTTTTAAATATTGTCACACAGGAGTATTTTATTGGTTATACATTCACTTTATGCATATGACTCAGGCTTCCATGTTACACTGTGTTCTCACCACAAACAGTATGCCATGTAACAAAGTAGATATTGTTTATAAAAGGTAAAAAAATTGCTGACTGATTTTGATCACTGTGAAAAAGCAAACAAGACTACTCAGTAGCCAGCAAAAGAAGCCAAAGAAGTGCCAGGAAGTAGTAGTTAAGAAACCCAGAACAAAACAGAAAACATAGTATCATATGAACAGTACATCTACAACATAACCTGGTGCAGTTCTGTTCCACTCAATTCCCCAAAACCAAGTATATGTTGGGTTTTTTTTTAAACATGGTCAGAAAAGGACCATAAAAAAATGATCAAAGATACGCAAATGCTCCCACATGAGAAACAACTGAGAAGACCTGAGCTCTTCAGTCTGTAAAGACAGAAGTCACAAAGGTCTACAAGGTCTACAAATGATGGAAAAGGAGGAGGAGGAGGCATGAACTGTTCACAGTCTACACCCAGCTAAGCCAGAGCCACCATTGTGAAACTAGTGGAAGCCAGTTTCAACAATAAAATTAAAAAGTTGTACAAGTGATAGAATTACCTGCTAAAGGACACTCAAAACTTAAAAACAGTTTCAGAGGGACACTGAAATAGTATAGAAGAGATTCATTGTTTCTCGACAGAGAAGCCAGGTCCCTGAGCTGCAAATATTTGGAAGCCTAGGAAGGGGGAAAAGACAATTACATATTTCCTTTGTTCTAACTTTCCCTGAAGCATCTACTTATGGCCATTTTCAAATGCAAATTAGTGGCCTAAACAAACCACTTAATGGATAACCAGTTCAGAGATTTCAAGATGAGCACCTTAATTAGTTTCATTAAAATCTCAATGTAATGTCATTGAGCCACTTCCACGTTGGACAGAATGAACGCTTTCTAATATAGAAGCTTAAAATGTGAGCACTGGCACTATGTAGTCAACCTCAGAGACACACAGGTGCTGTCCAAATGTATGGGTTCAGCCAAGTGCTAGAGGTCTTCTTCACCCAGTATCTTAGAAGTGTTTGAGTACTCTTTATTCTAACATGCTTTCTTGCCATAAAATTGGAATATTGTTTTGCATCTGTAAAGAATAAAAAAAAAAAAAAA